>PDUO01000022.1:744167-997721 GCA_003008705.1 Pezicula radicicola
TTCAAAATACTATGTTTACAGTAGCAAGAAATCGAGTATTTTGAAGTAGTTAGTTCAGTAACACTGCAAAGTGGCCTCAAAATCCCTCGATCCTGCTACTACTCGTTTCGTGATTATCAAGGTTCAAAACATCAGATCTGTACAACTTGAGCTTGCATATTCGGAAATGAATGGTCATACAATACCGGAACAGAGGGATTCAATAATAGTTAGCCGGGTATGTGTGACCGCAGATCGACGGCAGTCCAAGAAAATTTGATTTGGTGAAACTACTCCTGCCTACACTATGCCAATTCTTTTTCGCTCAGCCGCATGTATTTTTCAGCTGAGCCTCGGGGACATTCCGCACCTTTTGTACAATCTTTTGGAAATCCTCAAGGTTTGCCAAAACTGTTCCTTCATCATTGACTCATGCTTCGAAATAGCCCCCACCTTTGCCCCTCATTGGGGCTCTACTAAATTCCATCTTGTCCGGGGGAAAAAAGAAGATGATGAAAACCCCTGAATAATAACACACACTAGAAAAGCTCATTGGAAGAATTTCATGTCTTAAAGCTTCAACGATGGAAGATAAAAGTTGACCAAATTTCGGATTAGGACTAAGTACAGATCGTGTCTATACCAAACATCGAATACGAAAAATAAACGAAACAATACTTAAGATTGGTTTTAAGTCAGGAGGAATGGGCAATCAACTAAGTTGGAAAGCAGAGTGCTACTGTGCTTAAAAGAGCGGTTATTCTATAGCTCAATAGCATAAGGACTGTACTTCAGCACTTCCGCATTCGTATAAAGTTTAGTACTTCATATCCACTGTCTTGAGATCAGTAAAGAGTAATTTATCTTTAATATTTACTGCTCGCATTGCAAGCAGTTAGAGCATTTCACAGCAGCACCTGCTGCGTAAATCCCACTCCATTAGTTCAATTAGTCAGCTCTCATTGGCGCTGCAAAACATTTTCGTTGTTATAGGGAAAACGCTTGATATTGCTCTTTTAGAAATTGAAAGAAAGGTTATTGACTTCGGCTACTCCGTAGTTTTACCTGGTTGCTTTGTTAATTGTGAGTTGTTTAGATAAGTCGCTTAAGTTGTCGCAACTAACACTTTAAAAGCGTTCTAGCAAAAGCCGCGAGACCTCTAAATTAGCTCTACCCCCTTTCGTACTGAGAATGAGGGCCGTTTCTGGACTCAGAAACTATTTCCAGGACATCCACTTTTAAGGGAACCTTTCTACCGCACTTGTACTTCGTACGGTATGGTTTATCTCTGCTAACGCAATCTCGTCTACGGTGGTATGAAGGATAAATTGTGTATACTTTCCGTAATTCCGTACAATGTCGGCTTCGAAGCCAGAAAGCCACCGAGTACATGTGCCGGAAGAGCAATAGATTGTGGCCGACGACAGCTTTTTGTCCACCTATTTGTCCACCTGGTGGTCTGCCCCGTAATTGTCGGCGGTCCTCAAGCGAACGCCGACTCTGAGGCCGGGGTACTTGCTCCTTAATCACTTTGCATTCATCATAGTTTCTAGCCCTTTTGGACGTCAACTAAATTTTTGACCACTAGTAGGATCATGGGCCTCACTGCCAATACGCACTCTAAATTAATTCTGAGCCCATTCGCAATCTCCGTAGCGTCATTACCGTAACGGCTCCAGGATTTCTCGTAGATCCGTAGATCTTTAAATACAACGAGACCCCACAACTGGAAAGCTTCAAAGCACAAGCCAAAGAACGTCATTCTTTTTAATTAGCTTTCATTCTCAATGATTTCATCCAGTCTTCTCGCACTTGTCCTGTCGCCATTGGCTGCATTGGCCTCGATCGCTTCGACCAATGCCACCATTGAAACGACCTCTGGCTCAGTACAGGGTGTGCCATCTGAATATGTCTCTTCAGACATCACCGTTTTTCGCGGTATTCCATTTGCAGCCTCAACAGCTGGTGAAAATAGGTGGAAAGCGCCTCAGGACCCTGAAAAGGTAAGAACACTAGTGAACCTGCATTCCAGAATTTCATGTAGTGCAATACCAACTGTCAATTTTATAGTGGAATGGCACCAAAGTTATGAGCACTTTTGGACCTTCTTGCCCCCAGAGCGATACCATCGATACTATTAGTGAAGATTGTCTCTCGCTTAACATCTGGTTGCCACCAGGAACAGATACCAACTCATCATTGCCTGTCTACCTGTGGATTTATGGTGGCCGGGGAGCAGCAGGCGCATCTGATCTCCCTGTGTATGATGGAGCTGGGCTGGCGAACAAAGGCGTCATCCAAATAGGCGCAAACTACCGGAAAGGAATATTTGGCTACCTTGCTCTTGCCGAGCTTACAGCGGAGTCTAGCTACAATTCCTCTGGCAACTATGGATTCATGGACCATGTCAAGGTTTTAGAATGGATTCGAGACAACATCGCAAACTTTGGAGGCGACCCCGAGCGAGTCACTATTGGAGGGCAATCTGCAGGATCTGCAGCAACTCAGCAACTTCTCTACTCACCTCTTTCTCAAGGTTTATTCAGCAGCGCGATTATTGAGAGTGGTGTTCATGATCCGTATGACCCAACCACCGCTACTGTGGCTTCAAACTATGTCCCATCATTGGCATTAGCTGAAGCAGGCGGCCTCAGCGTAGCGCAAAACATCAGTGCTCCAACACTGGCTGAACTGCGTAATCTTTCTACCCAGACTTTGGTCGAGGCTCAGGCTAATTACTCGAGCTACGAAGGTCACAGTCTCTGGGCCGTGAACCTGGATGGCTATGTCATCAAGTACACGTACGATGAAGGATTGCTCAATTCTTCGCTTGCAGACGTTCCCATATTGACTGGCAATGTCAAGGATGAAAACGGAGTTACCCTTTCTGGCGTCACGCTAGAGACTTATCAAGAATATGTGGTCGAGGAATTTGGCAACCTCACTGATCAGGTTTACGCACTCTACCCAGCCTCGAATGACAGTGAAGCAACAACTGCTTACAACACTCTCATTCGTGACAATACCAAGGTAACCACCTTCCTCTGGTCCAAGCTCTGGAACGCCAATCGCAAGAGTTCTCTCTACTCATATTTTTGGGTTCACGGCCAGCCTATTGCCGATGCGGCATCAGAGGGAGCTTTCCATGGTTCTGAGATGAACTATGTCTTTGACACCCTTGGACCGATCTATGGTCAAGATCCCGGGGCTATTGCAAATTGGACAACTGAAGATTATCAACTTGGTGATACGATGTCAACATTGTGGGCTAATTTCATCAAGACTCACAACCCTAATGCTGGGAACTTGACTGGGTGGCCTGCATCAGCACCAAATAGTACCACTACGTATCAGCTTGGCCAGAATATGACTGTTATCTCCCTCGTCGATAATGATGCCAAAATCACCCTCATCGAGGAGTGGTATGCCCAATCAACCAGAGTATTTTAGGTGGTTGAGGCCAATACTTTATATGTACATAGTTTGGGGAGCTTGATTGTAGATAACCAAGGAAGAGAAATTGAAATAGAAAATTTCATGTCGAAATCGTGAAGCCGGATTTCGCGAGGACTTGTATTTAGTAAATATACTGAAATACTGATCCCAGTGCATTATTGTCTGTTCTATGTCACTCTAATAAACTAAAACTTGATTATAAATTACTTACTCTGAGTATTGTTCAAAAAACCTTTAGATATTTTCAAGTCCTTTCAATACTAACTTTAGTAACAAGAAATATTTTCTGTCCTACCATTAGACTATTGTGCATTAGCATATAAGCAGTAACTCACCGAACTAGTCGTGTATTTGTGCTAATTTCTAGCCCCTTTTAGTAGGTACACGAAATCAATCAAAATCCATGAAAATTTTCGGCGCTAGTATTCTTAAAAGCTTTAGCTAGGTAATTATTTGGTCAGTCCATCCTAAAATAACACGCATATAAAATCTGTATCTTCGGCATTTAATATTTGCATTCACTTCTACATTTATCAAAACTTGAGACGTATTGATAATTTGGATATATTCAGCTCGCAGCACAACCAGCGGTGTTATATGAAAGTAACTTAATTTTAAAGTACTCCCTGTTGTACTTGCTAATAAGCTTCATCACCGACTACTTCGTAAGGCTCCACATATTTTGAAATACATCTTGTTTAATTAGCAATCAGCTTCGTCTACAACAACGCAACAATCAACCAGATACTAATATTTCTTTACCGTGCACAGATAGTCAAAAGAGAAAGAACATACTTAAGCAAAAATGGGAAACGTAATTAGCTACCTCGTTGATTGGTGGCAAAGTGTATCAGCACGTAGAGTCACCTTCAATAATAACCCTACCTATGACCAAAATTTGCACCAACCCGACTCCAAACGAAAGAATCCCATGCCAAAATTGATTCTCAAAGTCAAACACAGTCCCTTCCAACAATGCCTCCGCACCGAAGCACCATTCCCTTTCCAAGACGGCTTCTCGACCGATACCCAACGAATATTTGTCGTTGAAGAGTGTTTCCACCATCATTTCTAAAGACAAAAAAAGGATAAAATTTGGGGCAAGGATAAAAAAGCGGCGATAATCAACCAAAACCCCGCAGATGTCAAGAAATGGATCAAGAATATACACAACACATTATCCCGTTACTGGGCATGTACCTGGGATCTACTGCTACCAACCTTGTATGATGAGGAAGGCATGTTCAGGGGTAAATTAAGGGTCCTGAAGTTTGTGACCATCTGGAATGTACTCATGAGAAAAGAGATTTGAGTCTTAATAACCTGCAGAACTATATTTGGGATTTAGATAGTAATCTCCGCTACAAGTTCGACAAGATGCTGAGTTTTTGGGCCCTTCATACTCATTTTGAAGCCAGTATGATACACATACATACAGCACCAGACTTTTCAACGCTCGAGGGCCCGGGAACTGTGGCTGAGAAATCAGAGGACGAAAGCGATACCGAAAACGATTAACATCTCCGAACGCAATGTTGAAAGCAACATAGAAAGCGACATCGATAATGAGGCCGAAGTCCAGCAACTGTCAGACACAGAAAAAGGAAAGTTAGAACTTCCAGCATTTCATAAATGGCCATCATAGAAGCTCTAGACGACATCCGCCACGAACGCCGTGATCTCGTCTTGCATTTAAGAGAAGCCCTATCTCCGGATTGTAACTATGTATACTGTACAAAGCAACTAGCTATAGATGAAAACTGGTTTGATCTCGATGATACCAAGAACGGATTCTGGAGTGTACCAGACGAAGACCTACTAAAGAAGTTGGAAGAATGTAGAGAAGCAGTAAATAAACTACGAAAAGAGGTTTATGGAAAACTTTGGCCGAATCGGGAGTTTGATCTAGCTAGGAAGAAATATAAACAACTGGTTGAAGGAAGAGTATGTGCTGATTGCCGGGGGTACCATTGCTGTCCAGGCATGCCGTTTAACGAGATTGATGGGAATGACTCGCGATGCTTACCTAGTTGTCCGCGCTTAGCCTCGAGTTCCTGTGAAAAGCTTGACGGCCATCATGGTTGTTGGTATTATTGCCTTCATTATGAACTCAATGGCAAGATACTAGTAGGACGTAAAGCTGGGGATCTCGGATTTAAGCGAGCTGTTGACAAGCTTTGTCTTCCTAAATTATTGCCAGAGGTGGAAAAGATTATGGGGAAACCTTGGACTAGAGTGGTTTTATTTGGTGAGAGGGCACCGCCGAATTCTGGGTTTGAATTGAAGGCTTGTGATGTTTGTGGAGAGAGCAAGGCACATCGTGTCTTGTGTCTACGTGCGTGTTTATATGGATTTGTTGGACATAAGGGACCTCCAAGATATCATAACCAGTGTCTCCTTAGTGACCTGCTTTGGGACGAGTGGGAAAGGCCGAAGTGGGGGGACCGTGGGAAGACTAGAAGCATTGTTGAGAAGGTAGGGAAACCTCGGGAGACGCAAAAAATCTTTTGAATGATATGATTATGTGTTGGTTTTGACTAGCTATTTTTCTTTACATTGAGTTACCCTCTCAAACTAAGTTAATGACTGGAGATTCAACATGTTTATGTAAACTTCAAATTTCAACAAATCTAAGTAGTTCAGTATTCTAAGCTAAACGAGCATAATATTCACAATAATCGCAATCATGCCTAATCTGTCATGATTACAGTGAATCAAGGAAATAGAGTGAAACATCATTATTCAGTTTTGCAGCAGCTCTTCTCGCTTAGCATAATCAATTACCCGCCCAACAAGTGTTCACGTTGGCAACATATTCACTGCTACTGAAGGCGGATTGATTCATGTCATTGACAATAGCAATCTCATTTGTGAGTCTTAGGTTTCCAAATAGTGTCTATAAAGCGTTCTGGTGGACCTTCACTCCTTCCTTGGAGTTCATACCACACGACAAAGGTAACCGATATTCAACCCACCACTACCACCAAGTCATCTCCTGCGTGCCTTTGGGTTTAGTCAAACGTCACTTCAAATCATCCTCAAAAATGGGTTCCTCAACCTCTGAGCCTATTGAAACCTCCTTTCAACCACCATCCAAAAAGGATACCTCGTCCTTCCCACACAGCGAAAGCGTCCCTAAACAACTATCAGAAAAACATACCCCATCTTCTCCATCCAATGGAACTCATGTCAAAAAAGTCAGGAAAGTCCATTTCTCACCAACTACAAATATCGCATCAAAGCCTACTATCTTCCCATCTCTTAGGTCAATCCAGAAAGAGGAACCATTATCATCAGTCGATTCTTCCAACAAGGTACAACAACATAAGGACGAGAAAATCCAATCATCGTCTTCCACTACTAATGCAAGAACCAAGCCATCAAACTCATCCAAGAATGATGAAGTCCAAGTTGCAGACCCAAAAGTTGTTACGCCGAGTCATTTTTCGGACTCGATGGAATGCAATCAGCAAGCACAAGTCCAGCCATCACCCTCAATAACCAATATTCAAAACCCGCTTCCATACATGCCGCAAAAAGAGCAGTTTTCGTACAAGCCACAACAAGATAAACACAAAGATATTCATCAGAGAGGTGGAGAGCAAAAGTGTTTGTGTGATCAAGATTCCTACAATCATGATGATAGTAAAGGAAAAGAGTGTTGCAAGCTTTGCAAAGGATGCTACGGTGAGCTATATCCCCTGGAAGATAAGAAATGTTGTGATTTCGGGTTTGACATGAATTATAGGTGAGGAGGATGGTGTGGTAATTTTTACTGGATATAATTGAAAGGGCTTTCTCTCTCTTCTTCGGAAATGGGGAAATATGTATGAATATGAGTATATCTATTTCTTCCTTGGAAAAATGAAAAGTGATCCATTATTCTCATCGACGTATGTACTGTACATTTGTGAATCTGAAATTTTCACAATTGCCTCATTGGAAAATTCCAGAATTAAAAGCTGTAATTTACTCCATATATATGATAGGAATTTCTAAAACTATTTTGTGAATGAATGATAAGCCATCGAAATCATAGCAACTGTTTACTCTCTCTAAAAGTCTTCATAATACAAATCAGCACCAATCCAACGCCGCGGACTAGGGACTCCAAGAACAATCATAACAAGACTCCGCTCGACAATCAGCCAAGCTCGAATCTTCGCCGATCTATCAACTCAAGTCCCAAGCCTTGAAAAGCGCAAAAATGGACACCACAAACTGAACCTCAACCTCAGCCTCAGGCTCAGGCAAACCGACAACTTCGCCTTTGCCATACAAGATAGTTCAAACAGCCGCCACATTTGATGTCCCTTCACGACAGAACCGTGTCGAAACAATATGGCCAGATTATACTAGCCCACCTCGGGTATACGAAGAACATCTCCAGCAACTTACCACTACAAATACTAGACATACAGCAAAGATGAATGGATTTTCTGGGGGTAATAGGCAAAATCAACAGGCTTTCAGTAGCTCCGAAGATGAGAAGAGTGGTTCTGGTTGCGGTTGTGTCATTATGTGACTTGAGGATACCGGGGAACCTGGATTGTTTGAGAGATGTTATTTGGGCTGGAAGTTGAGAGCCTGGGATGGAGATTGTGAACTTGTGGTGAGAGTTTGAGGCATTTCATTTGGTGGTGAAAAAAAACTCGATTACTATGGTCAAAACATCCCTTGCTCTGCGCAGATGTGTTCCTTGGAAGGGCCATTCACTAGATGTTCTCAAATGAAAATTGCGTTGTGTTTTGAATTACTGTTTTTTTTTGGATATGGCAAAATTTTTGAAACATATTCGATTTTGTGTTTGTGATTTTACTCTTCTAAAGCGTATTTACCTCTTGTGTTGCCTAAACTAGGAAGTAAGTGTTCTTTGTCAAGTGAGCTTCCTCGCTTAGCAGATGCTCGCTCATTAACATTTCTTTTTACCATAGGGCACATCAACACCAAAATAACCGCAACTAAAAACCCATGCTTGTGAGCAACGTCTGGACCCTTTAAGATGGTGAAGTTAAGAAGACAATGGAGGTTATACAGACTAGGCCCAGGTTTTGCATAAGTAGTGTATCACGTGACATATATCGATAAGGAACTTCGTATTCGTACCGACTACTAAGCAGACAGTCTTCAATTTGGCTTCAATATTTAGATGTATGTGCCGACCACATCCTGTCATAATGCCAGCGCCAACAGCGCTCTTGCATAATCCCAACAATGAAGCAGAGGATTATATTTGAGGTATAGATTATAGCACAATGATCCCTTCACCAAGTCGCAGACTAATACTCGTATTGAGTAGGAGATGATGCCACAATCACCAGATTCCATCCCAGACATCAGAGCCCCCCAGTCCAAGTTCCAGTTGATACGACTAACGACACCTCCGACCGATCCTGGTGCATCGAGAGTCGCAAAATTCTCATCTCATCACTTCCCTCCGCTAAAGTCGGCATGTCTCTCAGTTGTTCACCTCTCATGTAGACCTTAAGCTTTAAGTGCGTATGAATGTCGACAGCATGGAAGTTGAGCTACGGATATTGCAACACACATCAAACACAGGGACCCTACAAAACGGGAGGACTTTTGTCAACGCATTTGCACTTGGCTTTGAGTTGCCGATGTGATCGCGCTGTTGAGGTTGGATGACCTGTACGTATTAGGCGGAAGGCTCCTCATACCCCAGAAATCCGAAAATTTATCTGGAGACGATCGAAATCAAGGATATCAAATCCCTACAGGGCGAGCATCTAGGACGAGCGACCTGTCAGGTGGCTCGCGAGGCTAGTAAAGATGGAAAGGCAAAATTCGCTATTGAAAACTCGACTAAATCCCGAGCCGCCGATCAAAAGATCTCATATCCTAAGAGACTTTGCGAGGGATAGTAAGAGAATCAATTGTCAGCCTTGTGCTAGGAGCTCCTCTTAGCATATAGCAATTTACCGAAGTTCCCGAGAGAATAAATGTAGCGCTCCGATCGAATCGAATCGAATCGAATCGAACTTTACTACCTTAGATTTGAATTCGATTCGAATTCGAGGTTTGTTTTTAATGAAATTCGTATTAAATTTAACGTTAAAAACATTCGACTTAACGCTATTCAACTAAACACTTAACTAAGATATTAAGGCTTAAGCGTTATCGCAAGAAATGCCTAATATAGCTAGATACCTACCTATTATAGTTAGATACTTGCTTATTCTAGTATAGACCGAGTTACATAGGTACAACGTAAGTATCTTAGACATTAAATTGCTATAATGTTAGCTTTAGAATTTCAGCCCAATATTAAGAAGTCTACTTAAGGTATTTACTGTTCTAGCTCGCCAACACGCATCACAACTCCTAACTAATAGGGAATCAAAGGCTCTAAACTGTTTGCAAGTAAGACTTGGTGAAATACAAAGCCTGGTAATAAGTAGATAGGGTAGATCATAGAATTTCTCCTAGAATTATATGGACAGTCACTGTTCAAGTTGTATCTGTATTTTGTACGGGGTAGATGCGAAGAAAATTCTTGTGACTATGAGGGGAACGAGCGAATCCGAGTATTCCTTAATTACTTCGTCCTTCCTATATAAAAGAACCTTCTATCTGCCAAAAAGTAATGTCTGACTCGAGAGAACTCTATTCCTTTAACCCTTTGCCCGCCAGTGGGAGCGCTTTTTGGTGCGACAGGGGTAAGCGAGCTAGTTAAAGCTATAGATTTAATATTTTTGTGATACATCCTTTTAACTCTCTATATATTAATACTACTGTATCCCCTCTAAATGAAGGTTATTTTTTTCGCTTTTGCCACACCGTAAAAAATAACCTTCAAATCGGGGTAAGGGCGGGTGGGGGTGGGGGGATAAGTAGAAACTATAAGAATAAAGTTGTTTTCTATATATAGGTCTTCTGTAGACTATAAAGTTATACCCTAATTTTTCTCTAAATTTTTAGTATAAGTTTTATTAAGAAAGCAGCTAGGGGGGAATATATATTTAAGGAATTATATTTACCTACCTCTATAGATAGTAAGATACCCTATAGCTACTTATTTAACTAGAAAAAATAGGAATATACCTAGAGTAGAATTATAATTAATTGTATTTAAGTTTTATCTAAGAGAAGTTTTATATTACTCTTATTTTCTATAGAGTAAGTAAGGTTACAAGTTTAGTGTTCTAGTGCTAAGACCGATTTTGCGCTAAAAAGCGCTCTGGCGGCCAAAGGGATGATCGAGGCATATTTCAGGGACTAGTGAAGAAAGCTTGCCTCTATCGTAAGATGTGTCCACATATGGGATTTTCCCGCCAGCGGGATGGAGCAGAGGGAGCAAGGTGCATAGCTTCGCTACGTACAATACGTAAGTAACACAGCAGTCATGTATAGGTAATTAAAAGCAACAATTTTCTGCTCTCACGAAGTACTTTGTATGTTTCTGTATGCTTCACAGGTAGTACGAGTCGCTCTTCATTAATGCGATCGTCGCTCTTAGGTTCGTGCATTATTATTTTTTTCAGGGTCCTCCTACGGAGTACTGTATCCAAATCCCAGGGCACTCTGCCAAATTGCCATGCCGCGGCGGAGAGCCCCTCCCGACCCTGCGAACAGTGCTCTCGCGAGTGTCGTTGGCACGACGTCATCCGTCGTGTGGTAGACTTCCACAAACAAAGGAAGGCTACTTTGTATGACGCTACCCAGAGAAAGCAAGCAGTGCTCACCCACAAGAAACTTCATTTTGTCTTGCCTTTGCTTTCCAGTTCTAGAATTATTCACATTTCACATTCATATGCACCACACCCAAATGTCAACCACTCCTCTACACTCGAACGACAATCCATAGCTGGATAACAACTATCGATGGTTATGGATGACCCCAACCTGCAAAAACACGCCCCTGCAGACGAGACGAGCAATTCCAAGAGGAGCAGAGGACTCGGCGTCGTGACGCCAAATGCTTGCACGGAATGTCGCAAGAAGAGAGCAAAGGTATGCAGCAGCTCCATCGATGCTTGGAAAGACGCGAAAAGAAACACGGGTTTGCTGAATGCCTGTCTGCCAGTGCGATGGTCAGAAGCCTTGCACCAGGTGCAAATCCCAGAAAGATGTCAACTGCGTCTACGAAGTCCCCGTACGCCAGTCGAAGGAGAACATGCGTGCCGAGATTGAGCAACTCCGAAAGCATCAACGTCAGACGGAGAGTATACTTGGAGCCTTGACTACGGGGGACCGCGCAGATGCTGTCCTCGAACAAATACAGAGGGGGCAGCCGCTAGAAAGGATCACAGAGAGCTTGGACAAGTCAGCACAACCTGGTTCTTCTGTAGACTCAGATGTGACAACATATATGCGCTACTGCGACCAACAAGCGATCAGTAATGTATTGAATCCTGTCCGAACCCTCACGCTGAATAATATCAGCAGCCCCAACAATACTCTCCATATTAGAGACCAATACTTATTGTCTCAGCAGCGGCAGCGAAACTACCAGCAGGGCGGGTCGATTCGGCCAGCTCCCAAACAAGTGCAAAGCACAACCTCAACAAATTCAAATTCGTGGCATTCTGGTCGAGGCTCGCCCAATGCACCAGTATCCAGTAGCTCCACAAGCCGGCATGAGGATATGATGCAATGGGAGTCCGAATCTACACAAAGCAACTCTATGGCGAATTATGATAGTCTACCTCTTGTTGGTAGCACGTTTGAAGAGACGCCTAGTCGGCATCCACAAGAGGATATTAGCTACCAAGCCAGAGGCCACGGACAGGAGACTATCCTAGGAGAAAATTTTGGCGGAGAAGAACGCATCAATCCGGCTCTAAGTTCAGGTGGCTCATGGACTACTATCACCTCCGATATAGGGTTTGTGGAGCATCTTATGGCCTTGTATTTCTGCTGGGAGTATCCGACCTTCGCTTCTTTAAGCAAAGAACATTTTCTTGAGGACTTCAGACGTGGAAATGGAACCAATTGCTCCTCCTTACTGGTTAACTCAATATTGGCTCTTGGTTGCAGATTCTCCTCACACCCAAACTCTCGATCTGACCCAAATGATAAGAATACTGCAGGGAATCATTTTTTCGCGGAAGCGATGCGGCTGCTGAATCTGACGACAGACCGCCATCAGCTGACAACCATACAAGCCCTTGGACTTATGGCTATCCGAGAAGCTAGCTGTGGACGACCAAGCGAAAGTATCTATCTCTCGGGCCAATCTATTAGATTAGCCATCGAGATGGGGTTACATTGTGAACGAGTTCAAGACCTAGATGGGTTGGTCGAAGAATCGGACCAGGCTGTACGTGCCGCAACATTCTGGGGCGCATTTTCTCTAGATCAGTAAGTTGTTGCCAGTTTCCAACCCGCCCATGGCTTTTCGATGGACCGTTCCATGGCATGGAGAGACTTGTATGTAACTATTGTACATCCTGAAACTGACACCAGCTAACAGAGCCTGGTCTGTCTCAATTGGGAGGCTTCCCTGCTTCTCTCAAGACACCAAACTCGTCTCTAAGCCCGGTCTTGTGGATCATGTAGAAAAGTCTGCGTGGGTGCCCTACACCGATGAGGGTAATATGACTTTTTTCGACCTCGGCACAGTGACTGATCCAATAACAGGCATTCCTGTTGAGAGGAACTGCACACAGCCATCAAATGTCCGAAGTGTATTCAAAACATTCTGTGAATTATCCGAGATCGTCCACAAACACTTATACGCGTTTTACTCTCCCGGCGAGACTTTGCGAAGTAAGACATTGCTTGATGTCTACACACAATATCTAAACTGGTATGAATCGATTCCAAATGCACTTCGTCTCGGGCACAACTTTACACCAGCAGTGCTTTTTGCACAGTGAGTATCTTGAGGCATTTTTGCAAATTTGAAATTAACAGCAGTAGTATGTACTATCATTATGCCATTCTGCTCCTCTTTCGGCCGTTTCTGAAAATGGAAATCACTGGGTCTAGTGTGCTACCTCAAGACGTTTGTAATCAAGCTGGAGACGCTATTTCAGCGCTTGTATATTCGTATTCCCAACTATATACCCTTCGACGTACTCCATCATTTGTTCCTTACTTTGTACTCACCTCAAGCGTTACACATCTCGTAGCCCTAGGAAACACAGGCAAGAACGAAGACAAACTTGTCGGTGCAATAGACTCTCTGAAGCAAATGACCGAATGTCACGCGTTTGCTCGTCGCGCCCTGGATATCCTTCAGTTTCTAACCCATTACTGGAAGGTCGATTTGAAGGTCGGAAACCGAATTGACGTTCAGGACGTTGATACTATGAAACTCTGTCTTCCTCGAAGCGACAGTACGAATGAGTTTTGTCCTAATATGGAAGGTGCCCACATGATGAAGGGAATTGGCAATCCTGAAAGTGATGACGAAAACGCCATGTTTTGGGTATTTCCTCTGCAAGGTCGCCCATTATTGGCTGTGGAGAGGGCCGCACTGGAGCTGGCGGGTTTTAGAGTAAGGGGGAAGGAGTCGAGCATGGATATTCCTTCAGCGCAGTCTTGAGTTGGTAGGTGTGCGGCGCCTTTGATCTTGGTTGGATGAGTTGTGCTTATGCTTTGCTTAGCGTGGAGTCTGGAGATGGGGAGTTTAGGCTTGGTAAGTCGCAGTATGTTAATAAATCTTCGATACCCCGAGTCTAAGCAGCATTCGTTACATCTTACATTTAGCTTGGATGAACTATAATTTGTATAGTAGTGATGTAAAGATATAGTGTGAAGATATAGGAAATAGTATAGAGAACTTTCTTGTTTGGGTTCTTAAATTTTGATGTTGGTTTCAGGAATTATAATGGGATTGATTTGGATAGCGTAAGTAGTCTGGAGAGTATGCATTATATCTCTAAATATGTCATATATAGACCTGCTATTGCTAGGTGTCGATCCTTAAGATACGTTTCCCCTTGCCTCGAGTAACTAATTCTTTACTAGACTGCTTCCCGCTCAACTAAAACTCTACACTCGAACCCAGCTTCTGTAGTGACACCAGCTCCAATTTCTGGAAGAGCCATCAAGCCACCTAAGGGCCAAAGTAGGCTCTGAAAATGGTCCTAGGTTGGGACAGGAGTTTTGTGATTGACTTTATGCTTACTATAGTACTTTTTGCTCAGTACTAAGTGAGCTTAGTGGTTGAAGACTTTTGATTGTTTCAGTTGAGATATTTTATATAAATACTCGATGTGTTTGTATATTTGGGGTTGGGGGTTGGGAGTTGGCAAGGGGGTTAGAGTTGACAGTTGATTTGAAGGATCTTAGATTGGTTTATGGGGATTGTAGAGGTGGGGGGGCTGGGGTGTCTTTTGCTGTGGTATGCTATTATTGGAGTTGGAGTTATCTTCGCAGGGGACTTATTTGAGAATTACTTATCTTATGTTAACGGAGCTTTTCTTAGTAGGTAGGTTTTGCACGTTGCAGTGTTGCGGTGTTGCGGTGTTGCGGTATAGGGCTTTAAGGTTATTAGGTTTTGTGTGGTTGTGGTGTGGTTGTAATTATGGTTATGGTATCTGTTATTTGATATTGTTTTGAAATAAGAAGCTATGGTATCATAATATAACTCCTCATTATATAGTTAACGGTTTTATAAGACTAGACGTATAGTCCACAAGCTATTCGATGCATATAAGAGATTGTACTTGTTAAGACGAAGCAATAAGTTATTCTTTGATTCCCTACTACAAAATGTTGTAGCAAGGTTGGGATAATTTAGTCCAAACCAACCTGCGGATCTGAGATTACTCTAGGACGGAAAGAGGTTTCATTGAGAGGTAAAGAGCAGTTAGAACTTAAGTGATGGCTTGATTGTGGTAAATATATTCTTCGTTTGGATTTAAGGTTTGGTGTATTACGATAATTTATTGGAGGTATAAGTTGGCAAGGAGGTAATAATTGACAAAAGATGTTAGTTATTTTAATCTACTTAACATTTAAAATTTACAGGTATCTGTATCTATTTTGTATATATGTTTAACTAGTCGTTAGGAGCACTATAGTTAGTCGTAATAATGTTCCGCAGATGCAAGCCTTCTTAAGTCGCTTTGAGCTGAGCTTCGATTAGCTAGAGCTTAGATCCTTTGTTAGGAGGTCTATTACCTTCGATGGCGGTATGCCTGTTTATATTTCTAATTCTTTTGAGGTTCATAGAAAACAGGTATGTTTCATTTTTGTATCACTAGTATTGTTTGTCTCCGCTTATATATAACATTATCTCCAACCTACTTCCTTTAAAACCTTATCCTTTCTGTCGGCTTATCGTCAAAGCAACGTAACTTTCGCCCTTGTGTTTATCGACCACTATTCTAACCAATCAACAATCTGTCGTTACAAAACATTGGCTGGAACTAGATTTGATGTTATACGGCTCAATGGCGAGTCTTCGGGGCGAGATCTAATAAAGTTCGAAGTGATAGGAATCTAAAAAGAGCATAGGATTCTGTTTTTGGATTTCAGATTTAGCTTGTTTGATAAATTTGTTGGATATATGAGATGGCAAGGAGGTAATAGTTGATACTCTTCTTTTTTCTCTTCCTAATTTCGTAGATAAGAAGCTGCTAGGTGTAACAATTGCCATTGAGTTGCTTATAGGGAGGTGGGTATAATTACTTCATAGGAGAGTATTCTAAAAAAAGGAATATATACTTTTATTCAGCGTGTTGTGGTAAATCGTCCAACGTATAAGGTGACAATTACAAGTTTTGTAACAACAATTTTAAGGTCTTTAGCTCGCTTTAAGATACAGACTGTAAATATAGCAAGATTTCGGAAGATTTTAATAGGAATAGTTCTATAATAGTTTGCTTGTGCGCTGTGTTTTTCGAGGGTTGTATGGAACTCTAGGCTGACAAAGAACAAGTTGTCTTCGGGGTTATAGGTGCCAGAGGCTACCAGATATTTTCTAACTGGCTTGACCTTAAGACTACACTAATATATCGAAATCATCTTTCCATCGGCCTTACTAATATACTATCGAAGTTAGAATCGTTCTTGTTGAGTAGATAACCTTGACAGAAAGTATAATACTGCATCTTTTAGAACATAGTTTAGAATCAGACGGTAGCAATATTCTTAGGTACAAGTAGTAGAAGTGCACATTAAGGGAAAGTACAACATGCAAAAGCGCCTTGCGAGATTGCAGTTAATTGAAAACATTTCGGTCAGTTCTTATAGTAAAAATCAATACTATATGAATTGATTTCCAAGAAATAGGTCACCTTGAAGAGCTATCTGTTCAGATAAGAGATGGAATTTGAGTAACGCACTTAGTTTGAGCAACTTACTTACCTTGATCAAAATGATCGCTTACAACCTAATTCGTATGGTATACTATACTTCTTCTTTATTTTCGAAATGGCTGCTCTTGCTTAGCATAGCAGACGATTTGTTGATTTGTTTCCTTCTTAGTCGCAATTCGAAAGGTTTCTCAAAAATACCAAGGCAATTCCATTCTATATCCTGAAAAATCTCTTCCCGGTCTCGTCTGTACAAGCATTGCCGGCAACCAAGAAGATAGAGAACTTGGGAGAGAAACTTTTTCTATACAAAATCCAAGGCACTTCAAGTATATATCCTAAAGAATATACTCCGCCAAGATGAGCAGGTAGGAAAAGCAGTATGATACCAATCCATACGAGGAGTAGACCTGATCAAGGAACTTAACAAATGCTTTCATACGCTCTAGTACAGCTCCAAGAATAGGCATGAAATCTCTGTCTTGATATCTAGGTTCGATGTTTTATACTAGTTCGGTATCTTTTTTTAATCCGTCGAGCGTAGAGATTGACAACAAGGTGAAGCGTGACAATAACTTAGATTAACTTTTTAGGTCTGTCTTTAATACTGTTACTAGAGAGGTCTTATATACGTTTTGGTGGAAGTGGTTTCAAGGAACGTTCTTGTTAGAGAAAGAAGCATAATAATATTGTAGCTCTTGGAGGCTCAGAGACTGTTCTAGAGTGCGGTATACTAGAAGTAAATTAAATGGGGACATATACAGCTTCTTGAATTTAAATAAGTTAGATTCCACATTGTCGAGTAACTCAGTTAGATTACTCTAGTAACTGGTTAATGAAGGCCCAGTGGTATAAATTTCGCTGTGCAAAAGAAATGTCAAGGGTCGGATAAAATAGGCGATGCACATTATAAATGCCAGCGTTCAAATGTGAGGTTTGGTATTAATTTATTCTTAGGTCTTTTTATTAATGTACAAGTTGACCTAGAAGTTTTCGACCATTAAATGAAAGTCACCTTAACAGTAACTTTACGCAGACAATCCTCCTAAGAAAATTCCCTGGATACGAAATTACAGCTGAACCTTTTCTGGCAATCCTCTCTTGCTCACGCTAGAGATTGACATTACTGTCATCCTCTATGCAACGCCGTATGCCTGGGATGGCTCAATGGTGAAGGCCTCAACTGGTGCGATGAACTGGTTGTACGAAGCAGTGGCGTTGCCAGTGTAGTTGTAGTAAGTGCCACTAGATCGATTCAAATTAGCCACAAGCCCTGGAAGCTGAGCGAAGAGGAAAATAAAACTTACACTTGGGTGAGATCAGTCCATTGGAAGCTCACAGCGATGTGAGCACCGGTTCCAGTCTCAGCAGGCAACAACTTGGCAGCAACACCTCTGTTTGCAACTCCATTGTCAAACACATTGCATGGGACGAAAGGAGCACCTTCGCCACCACCGGAGCAGTATGCTGAGAAAGCTGGAATGGTTGGGTTGGAGCCGTACTCAGAGCCGGTGACGTTGAAGTCTATAATTCGTTTGATGAGCAAAGGAGTTTAGAAGGGGATTGAAAGTTAACTTACCGTAGTAGCAGCCTGAGCGAGCACATCCTGCACTCCAGCCAGTTACTTGCCACTGGTATGCTGGGTCATTGACTCCAGTTTGTGGCATTGGAGCCGCAAAGACAGCGGTGGAGAGGACGGTGAGAACGAGGGCCTTGACGTTGAACATGGTTGCTGTAGTAGTGAAGTATTGAAGGATATGTGGTATTTTAGTTTGTGAGAGTGAAACGAGGGTTGTTAGTCTTGAGAGAGTAAAGAACGAGTGTGTTGATTATTTGATACAGAAGCCAATAGGTGCGAAAGAAGTCATTATATATCTACTTGGAAGTTGGAGGCATATGACGACATACCGTATTTTGGACAAGTCATAAATACGAGGAGTGGAGAGATGTACAACAATGGGGAGCCAACTTGGCAGGCATACGAGCCTTGGCTTCCAAAGTTGCCTTGCCAAATGTGGGGACGGATCAGCGGTTTCAGAACACCGGACGAGATCTGAGCCTTTTTCTCCAGGAACGCCTTCCCGAAGCGTAATTGATTTTGTACAGCACAGCCGGCACTTTCGTAGATCTTAATATATTTATCGGGACTTTTGGAACTTTAAAGATCCTTCTGTGGAGGTGGATTTTAAAGTAAGAGATGTGGAGCATAGCTGAATTATGCGAGCTACTGACGCTTGATTTTCCCAACGCGGTGAAAGTTGAAGGATTGACCCTTTCCAATTAGAACTTATCTCGGCTAAAAGTTTGAAACAACAAGAGAGGAGAGAGCGAATTACAGAACTTTAGAAAGAGGAGTTCGTCTTGATGAATGTTGATCTTCTCTTGCTCCCAAGTTCTTCCAATGGTTCGTATCACGTGGACTGGACTAAAGGGGGCTCAACACGAGGTCTGCATACGATACTTGAACTCTTTCTATGTTTAGCCGGTGCGAGCGGATGGCTGCCAAGAAAATACAACACCTTCTCCATTCAAGCAGGTTACTCTATTACCTAACAGGAACCCCTTCTTGATTTCTCCTCCAAGAAAGTTGCTCGCTAAACAGCGCAATCAGACTGGCCATTGTTTCCAGTGACTACAGTACAAGTCCGGATTCCTCGAGCGCAATTTCTATCTTACATACTAAATGCATAACCAAAGTTCAAAAACTGAAAGGAAGTAAGGGATCCTGAGGAGTACTTTCAATTGTTATTTTTGTCATTCTCGTCATGATTTATAGTTTTCTATCCAAGGAACACATTTCCCTATTGTTAACAAGCAAATATAAAGGCAAATATAAAGGCTGTGCTAGTAAGCGACAAAAATGCTTGAAGAATTGTTAAAATTAGCATGTCATGCGCTAAACTCCTGCCTGCTGCAAGCAGCAGTGCTCGCTTAAATTCAATGTTATGCTTTTACAAGGTTCGCACTCATAGATGAAGGCAGCAAACTATTTACAGTCTGTTAATAACTCAATAATGCAATGCTCAACTAATTTTGAGTATAGCCACTAACGTTCTAAGTTATAAGTGTTAAACGTTAGTGTCTTTATTTTTAGCAATTAGCAATGTCTCCTTTCCCATTATCATCATTATCTCAGCACCAATCAGAGAATAAATTGTACAAGAAATCTTTAGTAGTGAATGTAATGAATGTTTCTAGCCCAGGCATAAAAAGTACAACAAAGGTGAGCCTTCTAGTAGCCTTCTTACTATACACAAAATCCATGTTCCTTTGATGCACAAACCAAAGCAAATACAAGTTTGACCAAGCATACAGGAAAGTAGAAGCACAGAGATACTAAGGAGTTTGAAGACAATCTCTAAAATTTATAGGTTCTGTAATACACCTTTACTATTGTTAATCTCAGCAACAGATCTCCAAAGTTGCCACTGAAGGTCGCAGATACCGACATTATTTAAGTACATCTAAAAACTCTTGCTGGTAGCAATAATGCATTTAATCTTCAACTACATCACCTACAGTAGTAAACTTGACCTATGCTTAAAAGTAGACAAGATATAGGTCTGCAAGGATTTTTAACTCTTATAAATCGCGCTAATGGATCTCTGAAGTAGCTGTTAAAGGCAGTAGGTACTGACATCATTAGAGTACTTCTAAAAATTCTTGCCGTCGATGATAGTGCGTTCAATTTTCAATTACATGGTCTATGGTTATACATGCTATGCTTAGTTATAGATCTATTACTTGCTATTTTTACCACTCACTATTCTTACCACTTGCTGTTTTGATTGTTCTTGGCTTTCTTAGTTTGCTAGTACAACAAGCGCCCTTGGATTGACACTACGAAAACGCACAGCAACAGTAAGATCCATCCTAAATTCAAAGAACTATTTAACTTTATGTTCAGCTTACTAGAAAACATTACATCAGGACTACTAAATTCACTAGGGAAAATGTAATTCATTTACCAAGTACCACTTGATCTTGGCTCCTCTGGGTTCCTAATTTCTCGGGTGTTAAGGAGGGGTAGAATCTTGTTTAGTTAGGTATATTAGGTTAGGTCTAAGAAGACTGTGCAGGAGATGTGAAGAGGATTGAAATAAAAACTTTAATACTCCTAATATTTGCTGTTTGCTTATTAGCAATCTATGCTTACTATTATCTAAAACTATATAGCTTGAACTACACAGTTATCTCCTACTAGCTGAGACACTACTACAGGAGCAACCTATACCTTCTATAGCCTGGTTAGACATTAAGACTATAGCTATTAACTGCATTGGTTGCTTTGTTATTACTGCACAGAAATTCCTTAAGTATATAACAAGACTAGGATAGTGTAAAAACAACCCTTGCCTTCTTTCTGTAACCTAATTAGACTTTCAGAATATAGTAATTAACTACATTAGCCTCTTAATTATTACTATATAGAAATCCTATAGGTACACCTTAAGAGTAGGACAGTAAAATAGTAGCCTTTGTCTTCTGCTACTAAATTAGATACTAAGACCATATAATTGGCGTGTATTGATCCTCTGATCATGGCTCCTTGGAGACTCCTTTATTAAGAAGAGTGCATACTAGAATCTTCACATAAACTGCATCTACTATGATATACAAGGGATAGTACATATAGATGCATCCTTCACGGCGAATATTTGAAGTTTTTTCATTTAATCAATATTGTTGTCATATAGCGTAGTGCTGCCGAATAAAAAACAGTTTTGTTTTGATTTTAAGTAAATTCTATCTATCTTCAGAGCGACTAGTCGTTTGTTTGTCTTTTAACACGAAATTGTTGAGTAGTTCTTGCAGACATGCTTGATTTTCCTTCTGATTGGGTGCAACTCCTAACTTTGGCTTTGAATTGATTTTAGTGTTCTGAAGGAAAGACGCTCTAGTATCTAAAGGAATAGAAGGTAGATGTAGTAAAGCTAAGCTACTACACTCTTTGAAATAGCAATATAGTATAGGCCTGCCTCCCTCTACTTCGTTCTCTATCAGCTTCATCATTCAAATTGCAGAACAATGTCTTTTACTCATAGTAGTATTTTAAAACAGTCAGGAGCACCGAACTCTTACCAAGTCTAGATGTATCTCAGAGATCCACCATGAAGCTTCTCTCCTGCAGTAACAAATTCGGTTCCATAACCGCCATTAAGAGGCATCTTCAGATCTACAAGCTTCAGAGCAGTTACATAAAGCAAATCACAGACAGAGAACCCCAATTCAGAGCCAAACCAGATTTTTCATGCACAAAGAAACCAGGGCAGAATCAAGGTAAACCTTCTATTTACTTTCCCGGCGGCCAGAAGTGTTGTTGTTATGTCGCTTGTTGTTGTCATTGCGTTCACGACACGAATACAAGGATTAGAAGATTTGTGACTTTCTCAACTGAGTTTTAGTGTATGTATGTAATAAATCGTAATTGATTTAACGCAAGATTCTAGCATTGTAAAACATTAAAGAGGATGATGCTACGCCTCGCACTCTCTGGAGGCCCGTCTTTAAGTCTGTGCATGGGAGAAACGTAATAGGTAGGATTCTGGGGAAATAGTTGAGATATCATTAAAAAGCAGCAAGGAAAAAGGGGGTTGGGAGCTTTTGTCTGATTTTGATATTAAATTCCGTTTCCTTGTGATGATGGGATAATGGACCTTGTGCGTCTGCGGCATTCTGTTGCACTGCCACCTTTTGAGACATTGTACCACTGTAGCCTAACTTAATTTCAAATGCAGTGACAGCTAGATCTTTGGATACTTTTATGGTTCAAATGTACTCTTGTACCGTATATTACACCTTGGAAGAGGGTTTTCCACAAGTATACAATTGCTGGTGTAGAAGACTGGACGTGCTTCTTGAAAGTGCAGAAGTACCTAAGATTATATCTATCATTCCCTTCTTCTTTTCGAGAAGTCCAAGCATCAAAAAAAGAATAGGATGCTTTTTTTGCTTCGAAATTACGTTGAGGGTCACATGGCTTTGGTCCTATCGTTCAATCTCGGAAGTTGCATCAGTAAGATATTCCTATCTTATGATTTAGATCCCTAGCTCTTAAATACCTCTGATGAACCTGTAATCGCATACTCAAAAGCCTTCTTCCCATCATCATCATGCAACACATCAATCCAAAGATATCCCTTCAACCTATCCCTCACATCTTTCCATTCCGTCAGGTCCAACGCCTCAAGAACCTTCCTTATTTCAAGCGTAAGCCAGCACCAATCACCAGAATCTTCATTTCCTAATTCTCCAACAATAAACATCCGCGCAACAAATAATAACCACATGTTAAATTCTAATATAGAATCGTCGTTTTCAAGACCCAGATCTCGAAATCTAAGTATAGAATCTCTCAGTCTTGTAGAAAGCTTTTCAAATCTCACCGCAAGACCATGCGTCTGCAAGAATATATTCGTTGAGAAAGCTAACATGCCCACGTGAATTACCTGGTCTAGAGAACCAGAACTGGTGCTCAAGTCGAGAAGTAGCAATCGGTATTGAACCGAGACTAGGATTTCCTGAAAGAGAATACAGTCCATCTTTTGACCGGTTTGAAATGCTAGATTCGCAGATCTGGTAAATTCTCGAAGGTCTGCCCAAATGTAGGAAAGCTTCGTATCTAGAGCTGCGAAATGTTTGGAGTTGGGGAGAGGTGGAGATGAGTGAGAGGTGGGGGTAGAGGTATTCTGTACTTGAGCGATATATGGTTTCCAGGATATATCGCCATTTGAGAAGAACTTGGGTTTGTTGTCTGTAAGTAATGCCATGGTGACATCAGCTCTAAATTTTCCTTTTCGTCAGCCAATTCGGGATGAAAATCTTTGAAGTAGGTGAAACATAGCGAGATGTAGCGTGGGGTTTAAACACATACCTACAAATTTTAAGCTGAATTTGTCCATTCTGCATGAATGTCCTTACACCGCCTCTCAATTCCACCAATTTATAGAGACCCATCATATGCTTCATTGCCAACTCATGATCACCCACGAGTGCGGTCATCATAACGAAGGCCACAACTACACAAATAGTAACATCTGAAGTAGCCAGTCGACTATCAGTTAACCTTTGTTGTAGAATTCTTAAAGTTTCATGTGCATGTTGTATCTGGATATAAGAATTTTCAAAGGCGGAGGGACTCTTGAGCCAGTCAAAGTATGCTTGGGTTATCCATAGAACTGAGTGACAGTATAACGCATCAACCGCAAGATATTCGATCCATATTGAATTTTTCACGTCGAATATTAGACAGAGTTGGATAGGGTACATTGCTTGTCCTACTATTGTGAAGACTGGTATAGTCCCTTGGGGATTAGTATATTGTAAGAGTGGTATTAATAATACTTAAATACTGGCATGAGAACTCACACTTGAAGATGAGATCAAGGGCATAGGGTGGCATGTTGTACGCAAACTGGGTAAGCGGCAGATCGGACCCGAGCTGCATTGGACGTGGAAAATATAGGTCAGAAATAACCGCAGAGTTCGATAATAATTGAGAATGCTGGCTACAGCTTTCCTGGTTGATCCACGACCTCAATCTCGGTCGATCAACTGCTCGTTTACGTTGATTTTTGTGGCGCATGACATGGCTTCTGATGAGCTGCCGAACATTCTGGTCTGGTTTTTCCAAGGAACTACTAACGATAAATGCTAGCTTGCGTTGCTCTATGTATGTATGGTTGAATTAATGCTTGCTCTGGTATGTGTTTACGATTGTGAGAGAGACTTACTGGGTCTGGGCGGGATGGTTGTGGCCATCGTTTATGAGATTGTATGGGGTTGTTCATGCAAAAAGAAATGAAACGAAACAGGAACGCAATGCTATCTTTATGATGTACTATAGAAATTGGACTTTGAGATAATATGTTAGAAGTAGAATAGTGACGGGCTGTTCTGGCTATTAAGACTACCCCGTGCAAGAAATGAGGTTTTATTGTATTCGGCTGCTTAAATCCTAACTCCGAGCCCTTACCGCCTGTAGTATTTCATCTTTGTATTAATTTTTCGTAGACCATATGGCACTTATTTCGGGCTTTTATTTAGGGCTCTAAGATCGGACTTAGGAAGGTAAGGGAGGCTCGAAATTGGGGAGTCAAGAAAGACTCTGAATTATGGAAGATGGGACGCCGGTACAAATGTCAGCCGTGAACGCAAAGGAGGCAGGTTACATACAAATTTACTACATTTCGACTGTCTTCAATTTTCTAAAATAATAATTATCGCTAGTATCGAAAATCTAGAGCAATTGGAGTCATTCCGGTTTGACTTCCACCAAGGTATCCAGATGCGATGGTTATTCGCGCCAAATCCCAATAAACATGCACAAACAAAGTTACTGTTTCAAGCCCTCCAATATCCTCAAAGGTCCAGCAAATTCAAGCTCCTTCATCGTTTCATCCCAGAGCTGTTCGGTCACGGTGTTACTATCAGGTGCATAAAGAAGTGCCGCGAACCTGTCAAGCAACAAAGTCAGCAACATAATTATCTGTCCATTGATGAAACTTACGGGCAAATCTTCCAGTCCATCAAAAAGCAGCCATGCGACTCCTTCCCCTTGACAACAGCAGCATCGACATACGTAGTCGAACCCAACTCAAGGGTTCGACCAGTTGCCGACGTGAAGACAGCGTAAATGGCAGTTTTAATGAGGCCGGAGGAGACATCACGAAGAAGACCTGACCCTTTGCAGAGGCCCGGGTCGACAATGTTGACAATGACATCCTTTGGGTTGACGAAGTTCACCAATTTTGCGATAAAGTAGTGTCCCAGCAGCTTTGAACACCAGTATCGCTCATTAGAGTCCCAATTTGCGCCATTGTCGAAAGACTTCAGCAATGGAACCTGATGACGGTTGGAGAATGTTGCAGCAAGCGCAGTACCGGAGCCAACGATGGTCAGACGACCGGGAGCTGATGATGGAGACTTTGTCTTGAGAGCTGGCAGGATGAGAATGCTCAGGAGGACGGTAGAGAGGTAGTTGACCTGGAGAACCTCCTCATGGCCCGTACTTTCGACAACGTTATACTCCTGTTTGATAACGGCGGCATTCAAGATGGCAATGTCGAGTCTCGTAAGATTTTTCTCCACTTCGCGGACGAAGGCTTGGATGGACTCGTAAGAGCTCATCTCAAGCGTCCACACCTCAATCTTGGCGCTAGGGAATTGGGTGCGGAGCATGGAGGCAGCGTCCTCGCCCTTCTTGACTGATCGCACGGCAATGATGAGATGCGACAGCTGAAATGAGAGGAGATGGCGGCAGCAGTGGAAGCCGAGTCCGGTGCTGGCGCCAGTGACGATAGCAACCTTGCCGGAAAGGTTGGTATCTTTTGGTGGCTTTGCAGGCTTTGCACAGAACTGGGACTTTATGAAGATCTTCACAAAACCGTCCTTGTTAGGCTGCATCTCGAGTGATTTGGAAGAAGCCATGCTGAGGTAGATTCGTTATTGCTTGCCGAGTTCAATGATGTACCTAGAATGTGTGATGGGCCAGGTAAGTTGGATTGGTTCTTGAGATGTCTGTCTAAAAACAAAGAATGATGAGACATAGCAATGATGCTGAGAATCGCCATGTTTTTATACTAGAATCTTTGGCCCGGAGAAAAGCATATGTTACTTCGTGTCGGACATAAGGCACATCAGAGCACGATGTGAAGCATCGTCACTTGAGGTTTTGTCCCAATCGGGAAATCAGTCAAGTCTTGGCATATTGCAGCGCGGTGATAATCTACAGCACCGACAAATGATCTTCAACTTTGCGATGGCAGGCTCGCAACGGCTTCGCTACGATAGGGCATCGGCTATGGACGCAGGGTTAGGGGTTCGACGGAAGCCCACGACTAGGAAGGGGCAAGATACTGGGTTGGCTTGACTTTTGCGGTAGGGGTATTCCATAGTACTGATAGATTTAGTTGACTTTGCACCGGTATGCCATTGAATGCCCCAAGTTTGTCCTCGCATCGCGTTAGGGAGCTTGACTTGTACATCTGGAGGAGGTTGATCCAACTGTTCTCGTGCTTTTGTACGCAGTTGGCAGTTGTCGTGGGGTCCGGAGAAATCTTAGCTACTTGTATGACGTGAGGTCTGTGGCAAATATTGCGTTGAATCGTTCTTCATACTTTCTCTCGCAGGTCACTCTAGTTTTGCGCAATTGTGGATCGTGGGCTCTGTATTGAGAGAGTTTTTTTTTTTTTTTTTTTTTTTAAAATGAAAGGCAGTGGCACCTGGCATTGAAGCTGGTGGTGGTGCTATGTGGGTTAATGTAGCTGACTGTGTTGAAGGAGAATATGAAACAGAAGATTTAGAATACATCTGGCGCAGGCAGAATAAGTGTCAGGAGATGGAAATAGTGACCAATTAATAATTGATAATGAGGTTATTCAGACCATTGTTCTGTGTAGAAGTGGCCAGATCAAGTTGTTCCGCTACGGTGCGATAACACGCTAATTACTAAGCAATAGCGTGGTGGTCTCCCCACGGCGCTCTTCGCGACGCGACTCCATCTTGTCTTTGCGTGTGATATTATGTCCCAATGCATTCAACTCAGTCGATACACCTCTGTACTCTACAACTACTAGGCATGACAATGTCTGCCAACCCACCCAATGCCTAACCAACCCGTGTGCCAGCACATCTCCAGCATATCTCGACTCTCGAGTCCAGACATCATCCATTCATTGGTGTTGGAACAGAGTTCGTGATCGGGTCCGCTATTAACTACGGACGAGTACCTTGAGCATGAATGGATCATCACCTTACAGGCCAGATAAGCTGTTTCCACTTGTTTGCGCTGCAAGAAGACGTTCTCCCGCAGACAGACATTGGACCAGTAAGGAGTCGTTCAACGCCGTTCAACACAGACTTTACAATGTCGTGTTCCTCCATACCGCATTGGTTTGCACAATTCTAACCAGCCCTGATTATGTGGGTGCACTTTTGAACTTGTTGTTCTCGACTTTCGTTGTGACTTTATTCCCCTGAGGCCATTGCAACTCGGTCGGTTTCCCCTCTGTTAGCACGAAAGACTCCTTGGTGCTGTCGGGTAGGGTAACTATAGTCCACAACTCCCATAATTGCTTTCTTCAATCTGTTGTCTGTTCAAGACTACTGCTTTAGGCCGATGCATTCCAGTTAACTTTTTTCGATTTTTTAACTTCTCAACATTTTGCTGCCGTAACTACCCATTGTCCTTGCTCCATCTGGTCTTTACACCAAGGGTGCGCTACCAATCGTCCGGCTTCATAAATATGGGCCTGGCTATACGCGCTGAACGCTGGGTGGCAGTTGCCTATATCATGCCCCTTTCAGTTGCTTCCTGCAAGTCCATGGCTCTTCGACGCACCTCCCTTCGCGTCCCTACCAGGCGCCTGACGCAAGCAGAATTTCCTCACTGAATCGGACACTTCTCCCTCCATTGTTCCACGCCGTCCAACAACAAGACGACTCCTTAGTTGCTAGAAAGAGTCGACTCGTCGTCCTTGTGATCAACATCACGGTGTTGGCTATGGAGAAAGAGAATGTCCAAGTAACAGCAGAGGCTGGAAAGAACCAGGCTAACACACCACTTGGAATTCTGCCTGTCAATAACCAAGGTGGGCTATGCTTCGAAAGGTTCTTCTCCTGAAAATCTAACTGACCACCCCTTAAGAACCGTCTAATCGTGCGAAGATCTGGGTCTGCGGTCTTTTCTGTGGAAATTACAGTCGAAGTTCTGAAATTGGATCGGATTTACCACCGGTACAGCAACTCGACCTTCGGCAGGCACAGCGACAACAAAACGAGGCCAATCCCAAAGATACAAGTCCCTCGAACGCAACCTTTGAAACAGCAGAGAAATGGAACATCTTCATCCATATTGTCGCCTTGATGTGTTTCAAATTTGGCCTTGAGAATATGAAGGGCTGTTTCAACGTGAACTTAAGCTATCGTTTCGATTTCGATTGGGACACGAAAGAAGAAAAGAAGCAGCCCGATACCTTCGTGAATCTGGCTATCTTTTCCTCGATATACTACCTTGGCCAGATCATTGGTTTGCCTATACCTGGTTTTCTAATCGAGCGGTACAGGACTAAACGAGTCCTCTGTTCGGCCGCAGGTGCCCTGGCTGTTGTTGTGGTTCTTATCCTTGCTGTTGAGACTGCCCATGGTGGTGGGATCAAACCGGCTAACATAGAATTCAAGAAGTTCGACTTGTATTTTGGCAGATACAGCACCTTTGCGCTGCTGCCGCTCTGGCTGGCCACAGGTATCAATTGGGGGGTGATCGATACCAGCCGTAGGGTTATTCCCACCAACATTGTTGGCGGCGAAGAACGAAAACTTCGCAAAATGGACTCTTTAGTACATAGTAAGCAAATTGAAGAATGTTAGAAGGCTTCAACACCTTCCAGACAATCATACTGATACCCAACAGTTTTCTACGAGATTGCAGGCACAGCAGCAAATCTCTGTAATGCTTTTGTGTTCATACCTAAGATGGGCAGCAACTACGCATTCATGCTTTCGCCTTTTGCATTCTTTTTTGCGGCAGTCATCTGGTGGTTCCTCAAACTGGATGACCAGAATGTGGAACCTGTTCGTATCTTCGAAATACAAAGGTTGGATGCAGACAACAAGAAGAAAGGTCTGCTTAGGTACTATTTCGAGCATGTCTGGGTGGTAATCAAGCTCTGGAGCCAAAGTATCTTCTTTGGAGGAAAGAAAATATTCACTAATCGTGGATTCATTTGGCTTCTACCAGGGTTCTCGTTGGCACTATACGGCCATCGTTACCTCGAGGATCAATTAGTGAAAAAGATTGCTGCACGATACTTTGGTCGGAATGAATGGTCAGAAATAATTATCAGTGGAGCAAACGGCGGCGAGATGCTTGGCGCCCTTTTCGTATTCATTTTCAACAACCTCGTCAAAACACCTCTTCTCTGGCTTCGTCTTGACGCTCTTACACTCCTGGTGGTCTGGTACTTTGGCTTCTGGCACCCTCCCATGCATCAAATAACTCCTGTCTGGATCATGGCCGGGTCCCTTGTCCCCGTTTGCATGGGCTGGGCGGCCGGCGACGTGTCTATCAATGCCTATATTCAAGCTCAGCTCAAAGGACAGAAAACTCCGGAGAAACAACATGGAATTGATGATACCAGTTCAGTTATGGGGTTCTTAAATCTCTTTTACGTCTTCACATATGCTACTCTGGCGCCGAGTGTGGGCACATATTTCGACAGAGCGTACAAGAAGGACAACAGAACACCAGGAGTAAATGTGCATAATGCGGTCACTAATATTGCTGGTGTTCAGTTCACTATACTCGGAGCCGTCATTTTTGCCGCAACATTCATTCCCATCGTTTCTGCAGGCCCTTGGTGGAATCCAACAGCTTTGGGTCGTCCAGAAGCAAATGCTACAGTTGATGAAGAGGACGGGACTTCAACAGCGAACCAAACGCAGTCACCTAATCAGGCACAGAACAAGAACCCTGGGATGGCTGAGGCCGAGGTTCAGACATCCGGGAGTGTGGCACACGGCGTTTTGATGCCTGGGATGATGGCATCCGAGATTGCTACTGCATCGAGTTCACAGCACACTACGGTCAATCCAACTACATGGGAGAGACCAGATGCTAGCAGCGAGGCGGAATTAGACCCGAGAGCTTCCTAACTAGAAACTTCTATTACCCGGCCGGTGGCTTCATAGATGTTCGTTGCCGGCTTGGTTGTTTTATGACAATGGCGTTTTACACGAGAAGGAATTTAGAAAACGGCGTCTCATGGAGTAAATGGGCTTCTCACATCTTATGATTGAACGTGGTTATACCCTGGGAATGCTGATAAAAGTTTTGGCATACTTTCTTCACTGTACTAGCTTTGCGGATGAGAGGCAGAAGGCTGCATAAATAGATTTTATTCCTTGCTTACCTGCAGTGTAACTTAAAGTGTATGACTTCTTTTCTGCCTAATGTCTTCCGAATGAAATGGTTTGCGTTATGGTTGGCAGGAGACAGAGGAATGGCAACAGCGTATTCGTACTTTTCAACTCTTGTATAATAAGGCGTAGGATTTAAAGAAAGGATCAGTTTGTAGAAGTCTCTATGTCTTTGCAGCAAAGAGAACTAATGTAGTAGAACTTAGAAGAGGAGCGTGTCAATGTTGAGTGTTCATGGCTCTGGGAGAAAAAAGTGTGTGGATATGGAACGAGAGGGTTGTTGTGTGCAAAGATCGAAGGAAGAGCTTACTTTCTAGATAACTTACTTGGCTTGAGTATTCGATTAAAAGCTTGTGTTTCAGGTTAGCTGTGAGTTTTAGGATGAATTAGGTGGATGTGATGGTTGCTGCCTTATTTATGTTAGGTGAAGCGATGATGTTTTCTCTGCTGTGCTCGGCCTCGGCCATTTTAGATACATTTGGATGAATGCTTTGAGCTCTTAGCAGTAGGTTTTTCTTGTCTTATTTGTGTTTGGGTTTTTAGTTCTGGAGGAAGTGGGTGGAGTGGGAGAAGTGGGCTATGGTACGGTTGTTTTGTTGTTTGTAAAGGGGGGAGGTTGAGGGAGGGAGAAAGGTATGCGAGGGTAGAAGGTAGAGTTATGCAGGTGCTAATGTAGGATGATAAGGAAGGGGTTTACTATTACTTAATTTTTTTAAGTGCGTTGTTTTATAGGGTGGGATTTTTGGAATTCCAAAAAGGTGGTTTTCTGTTTCCTATTCTGGTTGTTCTAAGTACCAAGACTGAAAGAACAATAAGAACGCAGACGTTGGTTCGTTGAATAGGTTGGCGGCATGTTATGTTGGGGATCACTTATGTTACCTAATGTAACCTCTGAGGTATTTCTGGACTAGATTTTGAGTGGATGGTTAGCGGAGGTATTAGGAAGGTTAGGAATGGAGGGATTTTACTGTCTCGGCGGTTGGAATTCGTGCTGTTAGTTGGGTGGTTGTTGTCATTTTTATTATGGGTAATTTATACATTGTGGAAATTACTGTGGGAACTATGTGGTTTTTTGTTCTATGGTTAATAGTTTCTGTGTGTGGAGGTATAGTGGAAGGTTATTAAGTTGTGGGGTAGTAAAGGAGGGGGGAAGAAGGACTTGTAGGAGGGGTTTTAGTGATGTTTTTGAAATGGCATTTGTGTTTTAGTTTTACTTAATGTAAAATGTACAAAGACAGCTTGTCTATCTCTTAGTCTATTGTTTTTTAAAACCATCGGCTAATAGAATGTGTAGAATAAAGCATATATGTTAATTAGAAGTAAAATCCAGAAATAATAATATAATTTTTCTTGGCTCTACCTAAAAGGTAAGGGGTAGAATTAGAGTAGAAATCCTACTTGCTTCTTTAATAACAGTAGATAGATAACACTACTATGGTTTTATAACCTGTTGGTTTCTTATAGAAACAACGAGAATTAAAATGCTTCTTTAAGAAGTTGTATTTGTAGTTAATACTAAAAAGGATAAGTATACTACAACCTATGTACAACTTAAAGTATTCTACTAACTAGTCAATCTTAAGTGCACAGGCGAGGTACAGGATAGACTAGGAGGTTTTAGAATTGCCTGTCTCGATGTCTAGAATTATTGTTCTCTTAATGTTTCTTGCTATTTCTACTCTAGAAATCACTATAGGAACCATTTAGTTATAGAGAGTCGTACATAGGTATATGCAAGAGTAGAATGCAGGCTCACTAACTTTAAATCAGGTGCTTGTATAGAAGGAGAAGGGGACTTGTAACCTAACTTTCAAGGGTGCTTTTAGAATGTAGCTATAGTAGCAGCTTTGTAATCTTTGATACAATCAATAGATATAGAGATAGAATAACCTTATTTTAAAATAGAACGTAAACATTATTTCTTATAGAGTGAGTTACACCAAAGACTAAGTACTAAGAGGGGTTTCAGAGTTAAAGAGGAAAATTAAGTACCACTGTAGTTTATTATTTTTTACTTTCTTGTAGAAAGAACAAGAACACAAATGTTAGCTCTTTGGGTGTCTTTGCAGCTAGAGACATCAGAATACGTACACGCACCAGTGAATGTTATAACTAATATAAAACTTGTCACTCTATTTACTAAGTTAATCTCAACTACACAAGTTAAGTCAGGTTACTAGAGAGGAATAAAAAGTAAAGGAATCTACTGTCTCGGCGTTTCAAGTAGATGTTGTCATCTTGTTCCTTGTTGTTATTATCTACTTAACTTATGCCTTATAGAAATAAATATACAAGCTACCCCCTTATTTAGTTACATATACAAATAGCAGTGCATGTATATCAGAGTAGCAGCATAGAATTACTAACTTAGTTGATAAGAAAACAAGAAGGCCTTGGGGGTCTACTTTTAAGGGAGCTTTTAAGGTGGCCTTGTTTGTTATATTGTATGAACCCTCGATCGCATTGAATATATGAAATATGGTGGAATTGCAGAATGTGGTCAAAACCATGAATTGAGGCTTGATTGTTTTCTCCTATTATGTGGGAGGCAAGTCGGGTTTATATATTAAAGGATTGGCATCTAGAATGGGCCCAAATCCATATAAAATAAGGAATTTAAGGTGCTATTTCATTAACGTCAAAATGGTGCCATATTAGGCTAGAATGGTCGAAATCAATATGCGATTTCGGAGGGATCAGCGGGCGCCAGGGCCACCAGAAATGAAGATATACTGAAAACACGTGATTACGGGCCGACATATTGCTTAACATAACAAGTACTCTGTGCAAAGATACCTTTGATTAGAGATATAATGTAAAAAGTATTTCCCCTGGTATAGATTAGGAAGTAACAAGAGTATTTTCAAGGTTACTTTTAAAGTTGAGAGATAGTATTAGATAACACTATAGTTCTATCACTTGTAAAGTTTTGTTGAATGGGAAGGTTATTTGGACAGCAGCAACATATGGTGGAAATAGTGTTGTATTGTGTTCTGTGTTCTATGTGGAAGCTAGAGTGCCAGAATGGACCTACTTATAGGGGACGGTCACATGACTATCCCCATATATTCACCATATTCAACAAGTTTTAAGTAATATTACTGACAACAATAGTCCCTCTTTAAGTAGAGTGTATTTGCTGCCAGAGACATCAAGGAGCGTAGCTCATTGCATTAAACATGTTGAACTCAGTGAATATATGAATAGTCATGTGATCGACCTACTACTACAAGTAGGCTCATTCTAGCACTCTAGCTTTCACACAGAACACAGAACACGATACAACACTATTGCCACCATATGTTGCTGTCCATATTGTGCCTATTCAACAAAACACATGCGCCATCTCTGCTACTTAGTTGAATTCAAGCATATAGCTCAGTTTGGTTACTAAACTGGACAGGTAATTGAGGAATCTACTGTCTCGGCTTTTTGAGTGATTGCTGTCATCTCATCGCTTGCTGTTATTATTTTAATTAGTTAATCTGTGTGTCACGGTATGAAAAAAATACAGTAGAACAGATGATTATGGAAACTGCTTCTTAGTATGTTAGAGAGTTAGTTGTAGATATGTGCAAGAGGATGTGGTGGGCCTGGCTATGGAGAGGTGTAGAAGGTTTATTTATTGAATAGGGAAGTAGATTTATTTATCTGGACGCATAGAAGGAATCTGATTAATAGACTCAGATCTGTATAAACACACACTCTGTGAGACTACTAACCACTGCCATAGTGTGGTGTTTTCACTAACCAAAAATAGACATGGTCGCGTAACTAAGAAATTGATAAAGCTTAGCTCGTTTCATCTCTTAGTCTGTATCTATCTACTCTATTAGTTCTAACTAAAGATGCCCTTTAGAAGAATCTAAACCTCACACTCAAGACTTAAGACTATTATAGATTTTTAAGATTGTTTTGCATAGTTGAGAGTAGGATTAGATTCTCTTGCTTCTTTTATACAATCGGAGAAAAGAACAATAAAGTACCGCTATGCTTTGGTGGACAGAGCAGTGCTCGAATGCCCCTAAAACGCCACTTTTCACCATATATATCAAAAAGACCTCGCCACCGTGGATATTTGTTGAAAAGCATTTTAACCATCATCTGCTTCAATGGTTCCTATTCCTCATAACGCCCCCAAAAAGACAATACCCTAAATATTTTTCCGAATTCATAGATCAACATTTTCCCAAATCGATCGACCAAATCAAATCTCTTTTCTTGCCCTTAAAACTCCAATAACGGGACATCTCTTTCTTTTCTTCGAATTTGATAGGAGCTGAAAATGGTTGGATGGAAAGTGAAGTGAAAGTGTTGTGTTGTGAAATTAACCCAACCATTCCATATGTGCATTATTTGAAGTTGAATTTTGTCGATAGGCTGAGTTATGTGATTGCTGATGTTGTTGATGTTGTTGTTGACGATGTTGTTGCTGTTGTTGTTGTTGCTGCTGGACTTGATTTTGTTGAGGTGATTGTGATTGCGACATAACCAAGATTTCAAAAGCTTCAATCCGTGCTTTCAACTGCGCATTCTCTTTACAGATATGCTTGTTTCGTTTCTCGAGATGTGCTATGTATTCGGTAGCTTTTGCAAGAACAGTCGCCTATTGTGAAGAAGATTAGACTAGTTCTTTCTAAATGCGGGGATATTTCGAGGTGGCAAATATGTCCCGTTTTGGGATCTTGTGAACTACGAACCTTGTTCAGTTTATGTGCGGGCGTTAAACCTTGTAGATCCTCCTCAATATCTTCACCTCGAGAGTTCTTCTTCACCATTACTCGTAGCGACGGTACTGAATCGCGGAGTGCGGCGATCTTATCGTTGAGGTTTGTGCGGTATCGCTTTTCGATCATGTTGTGTGCTGTTTTCTTGATGGGTTGTTGACGTCCTCCAGTGCGCATTGGTCTTCCTGGGTCTTCCTCCATATCCTCATCGTCGTCATCAATTGATGATTTGCGCTTCCGTCTGTTGTCCATTTGTTCTGGACTGGAAGCTGATGATGGGGAAGCGGGGTATTGAGTTTGTGCTGGCATGGCTATTGAGCGGAGTTTGGATTCTTCACTTGGACTTAGTGCGCTGAAGATTTGAGGTTGTGATCTTCTCATATCGCGGTCTGCTGGTCCTTGCGTTGGTCTTGACCAGGAGAGTGGTGTTGAGTACAGACTCTCTGTTGGAAATAAGGGCTCGTCTGATCCGTTGCTGATGGTCCTTGGATTGATAGACGACATGATAGGAGAAACTGGCTCGAGTTTAAGCTCGGGGAAGTACTCAGACGTAGGAGATAAAGCCTTGTCGCACGGGTCAGAGAGGGAATCGTCCCAGCACATCCAATCTTCGACAGTGCCGAAGTTGTCTAGCGCTGAGGTGAGGGTTCCCGTTAGTGCTCTTGCCTGTCGTGCGGAAGCCGTCTTTTCAGTTGATGGCGTGGGTGGCAGGTGATATGTTGGGTGAGGGAAAGAAGATGAAGCTGGTGAGGTGGGTGTAGTAAGAAAAGTAGAGTCAGATTCTGTTGCTGAAGAGAGGATGTCGTTGGGGCTGTGACTAGAGTCGATGTCGTCAAGGAATCCTCTGTAAGGTGAGCTGGCAGTGATATTCTATGGAGGGGCATCAGGTGTCAGTTAAAGGAAACCTGAAATATATATGGAGAGTTGAAGAGGAGAAAAAGACAAAAAAGTCTTACATACCTGTGGTCGTTGAGTTACTAGCGAAAAGTAATCAACTGATGGGGTTTTGCAGAGTCCAGTGCTCGACATTGAGTGTGCTAGTCGTTTATCCTTCGATGACGGATCGAAGGTAAGGCGGTGGAGCAGATGCTGCTTAAGTGTGGCTGCGTTGCCGCGGGGTAAGAAGACAAGGTAAGGTAGATAGCAAGGCACTAGCTTTCCTGTCTGGAAGAAAGATCAAAGAATTGTTTGGATTATGTATTGCTGGGTAGCTTCATTGGGACAGTGGTTAAAGCAACAGCAGACATTGAAATACATATACCATAGCTACTAGGAGCTGAGCAGGTACGTATAGGGCAATCGGAATGTCAAACATAGAAATGACCTTCAGAACTTTTGAGAAATTAAAACAGTTGCAGTAATTGCGGCGGTTTGTCTTCGTTGTCATACGAGTATCGAAAGACTGTCGACCGACTACCCACAGAAACGAGGGAACCTTACTCATCGCTTGGGGCGCTGGTTAAGGCACCCTACTCTGAGCCTTCGGGGGGTCCCGATCGGACCTCCTATTAAGGCTGGAATAGTGAGAGCCTGAGAAAGAAGAAGTTGTGCGCGAGGCACTGGATGATGCACTTGAATGTGAAGATTTCAGGGTTCATTTCTGGAGCATATCCCTTCGTCGCCAAGACCACACATTCTGTGGAGACTGCCAAGGTCCTGTACAGCAACTTGGAAAAAGAGGCGACATACATCAACGACCAAAACCAGCTTGGAAATTTGATACGCTGCTAAGACGCTGAATGCTACTACTACTCTCTTTCCCAGCGCCAAAGGGAATTATTCGACACACAGCTACACTCTGTGCAACAGCGACGCGGCAGGACGAGAGCAAGAAGATACGCGCAGGTTTTTTGACATGCACATCCATACGATTTGTTTGGGAAAACGGACGACTATTTTCACGAGTGGCCTGATTTTGATGCAAGGGGCGGCAAGGTGCTCGTAGCCTCGTATCTTGGCCCCCCACCAATAGCCATCGCCCTCGCTTAACCACGAGGGAGTCGCTTGGCCTCTGGCTGGTACTGTCAACTTGGGCTCTATTACATCATGGAGCCATAGCGGTCCATAACTTTCGGTTTTTTGAGAGCAATGATTGGTTGACCCGAGATATACAAGTCCACAACCGAACTTGGAGAGTCGAGAAGTAGGCGGTCACGGGTTTCAGGAAGGCCGGAGTCCAAAACAAAGGAACTGTGATTGTCAGCTGATGAAGAGGCCATAATCGGATTTATGGCCTTTTTCCTCGACACCTCTGTTGCATGGTTGAGTGCATACTATTTCCCGTCAGAGACTGCCGTACCACGACCATGGGAATCTAGTGGGAACCTCTTAGTCTTCGACTATCTTCACCGCATGTTATTGCCTATTGTAGCTGAAGTGACTCGCGTATCGCCCATGGAAATACGTCCGTAAGCCTTAGGGGAATAACAGAAGAACTAAGGTGACGACTGACGAGGTACGGTGCGGGTGCTCCCGTTGCTGGGAATTGGCATCATCGGCCGGCTATCGAGGTTGAACGAATTCTAGATTTCCATAATTATCCACTGCTAAATCCACTGCTAAATCCACTGTTAACATCTACGATTTTGTACATGCAGGTGCTTCATGCAACGACATCGTCTATTACGGTATGTCTTTTATGGGAAAAGATGAGCTACCGAGAGAAAACTTGCTGCACAAGATGTGTTGCAGGCTGCCGGTAGATCTAGTCCATAGAGCCACGCCTAGTCCACTACCAAACATTATCGAGACTCGACTACTCGAAAGTCAGAACACTTTCGGACTCGCCCTATGATACGATTCTTGCAACATCCAAAGTCAAGTGACGCATCAAATTTCTCTTTTATACCAAAAGCAATCCCGATTCCTATTAGACTTTAGGCTAAATGCAATCATCAGATCAAATATATAATCATTCTTCCTCTTTCCAAGACTTGCTCATGTCAGTAACTCACACTCTTCCACCTTTCGCCACCCTAGTAGCTCGCTACTCAGCCCAAGGAAGAACAGTCTGTAATCACGTTTGTCATACACTATCTGAATCCAACCTCGAAGCTCAAGCTCGTTCAGCTATGACTTTCCGTCGTCACGCAACTGTAGGCAAGACGGAACTCAACCAACTCATCGAGTTCCGTAAAGGTCTAGGCAAGACCGGTCCAAGTCCCAGCCAGAATACCTCCTCTTCTTGGCTCACTATGCGATCACCCACTGCGGTCTGGGAGCCCACACCAGCAGTATCTTCTTTCACACAACTTCACTCCGGGGCGAGAGCTTCATCTTCGCTTTCTTCGTCACCAACTGATTCGATCTCTTCCATGTCTTCAAATGATTCAAGGGGTTGAGGGAATGGAGGAGTCTTTTACATAATTTGGAGCTGGCATCGTCGATTAAAAGAACAAAAGTCTAGGTGGATATCGACATGGTCCTTAGGGGTACGCTGAAAACGCAATGAATATTACAATGGGATGATTCTTTGGAGTTGCAAGGAACATCGGATTGGAGTTAGGAAAGGAAGGTCATCATCGGTTTGGCGTCGAAAAGAATATCGACAGCACTGTCTCAGCTCAATCCGCTGGTTTATCTCTGGGTACACGAAAAGACGTCAAAAAAGTTAGAAAAAAGTAAAAAAGTCCCATTGGTGTACGAAGGAGTGAAGGAATGAAGAAGCAGTCACAACCATTGGACGTTGATTGGGATCATGCACTTGTATAAGAAGCATTGGGCATGATGATGGCGTTTGGGATGGCGTTTGGCAAAGGCATTTCATGATTGGAGTTGAGAAATTGGAAGGCAAAGATTATGACCATGGAGACAGAAAGTCTTCGGCTGGAAAACAGCAATGTATATAATAACTCAATGACCATTTCGCAAAGTAATGATCTCAATGTCCTTAGTTCTGTGAAAACGTTTTCTTTTTCTTTACACATCACACGAACCTCAGATGTGCTTTACACACCTCAATATCAAATCCTCCAAATACCAGAAAATGTAGCGTTGTACATTCTATTGTCTACGTAAAAGGGTTTCTTTGTAGCTGTTACGTTTCACATAGCAACGGACATGCTCGTGGCAACGAGACTATGCCAACCTTGAGAGAACAAAGACTGTTCGTAATAGAAACTTTAAGGCCTTACTACTTAGAATATACCGGTAGTCAAAGAAATTTGAGACAGCTTGCGACTTGCGCTAGTCCTTACTTGTAAACCCGATCCCATTTACAGACCGCCCTCTCTTAACTCTTTGCCTCTTTATTAACAATGCCCGAGGCGGTGTTTATTGATTCTAACTTAGGAGAAGGCCCGGGGAGGTGACGTAGACCTACGTTGCTCTCCTTGGCATCCAACTCGAACCATTATGAATACACAGTTTACTAGAGACATTAATTGAGTAGGGGAGTGGCAAGCATTGGTTAAGTTCCTCTCGTGACCTTACACACCATATTGCTTAAACTAAAAATGCTGGTGACTCAAAATTGATTTATAATACTTTAAACGCTATGGAATTAATAGAGGCTTAGCCTAGCATACGTCATATTATGTTCTGTTTTCGTGCTCTGTTTTCGTACACACACCACGAAGAACGCCCTATTGTAAATCGTCGGACTCCGACGATTAGTACCCCTATTGCAATCACAACATCTAAGCGAGATCACGTGGAACAACCCCTTCGAAGCAGAAAGTACGGAAGTGCTGTGGTAGTTTATCTTTTCATATAGTAGATGAAGAGAACCTAGAGATAGCTGTATTGTTGGTAACCTAGCTTGAAAGTTAAGGGAATCTTGGCAATAAACTTTTGCATTAGCAGAAGCTGAGAATAGCGTTCGAAGTAAACTCGGTGTCACGTTCCTCTTTATGTCGCTCTCGCCAAGCTCATCCACTGGCAAGAAGACGAGAGATGCAACATTACACTACCATAAATTTAAGTCTAGTACTTCACAATTTATTGTAGACTTGTTAAGTAATTGACAACAAAGATGTTAATAACAGCTAACGATTATGTTCGCTGCTATATAGGCAGTTTAGGATAGTTCTCTATTTACCTTGCTTACAGAACCAACTACAATATAGAATAATAGTTCTGTGCAGCTCCACTAACACAAACAGCTTTAACTAAAGATATTACCATATTTACATGCTTGTCAACTGGGTGGGTAAAGGATCTGATAATATCTGGTACAAAGTCTATTAATCTTTAATGTTGAACATGATAGTTATTTAGGAGCAGCATGTACCTTCTTGCCAATCTATAGTCAACAGCAACTGTAGAGAAGGAAAAGAAATTCTCTCAGTATTTTAGATATATATACAAGCTTAGACTACAAACTTCTGTAAAAACCCTCCACTTATTAAGCACTCTAGAAAATTGATAAGTATCAAAAGAACTATACCTAGCTTAGTATATTCTCAAATGCAATCACTATAACCCTACACCCCAAGATATAAAAATTATAGATACTCTCTATCAAGTCCAAATTTCATCCAGTCTTTCCTCTCACATGAACCTGCTAGAACCCTCAGACACTACAGTACCACGGACAAAGTTCATGAAATATCCATTTAATCAATGTCCGATATAATAAAATCAATTTTTCTTACCAGTTACAACGCCCACTCTTCTACTACAATCCTATACAGCTCACCAAAACCAATCAGCAAAAAAAAAACCCCCCCCCCAAAACAGAAATGCTTCATTGGGACGTACAGTGACGTACTCGCCATTCCCAACCCACCCAATCCAAAAGGCCCGGGAATACCAACCGGCAATTGTGAAAACTTTTCCCACCGACATAAAAATGCAGTCCACACCGTATGCACCGTCCGCCAATACTATACGTACAGACGCAGGTATTCACAGTAAACATTCCCGACACGCATCTCGGCTAAGCTAGAATTTTCTAGTTTCGAGACACAAGCTGCAGGCAAAGTCGCATGAGAAATAATGGTTCGAGGACGGAAGTATACGTTCCTCTATCGAACCATTTCTCTCGAATCTCGGATCATAGATCTATGTTGCATTATCGTACTGTACACTACGAGTATATGCGAGTCATTTTTATTTTCTCCGAAAGTCTCGTATCTTCAGCTGAATCTCTGATGCAGGAGTTCAGGACTTATCACAGTAGTATTGAGATAGGTTAGAAATCTAGACGTTGGCGGGGAGTTTGATGGAGAGTTTTGGGTTGGTTGTTGTGCTTGGGTGTTGTTGTGATGCAGAAGAGGTTTGATGGATTTTGAGAAATTGAGATCGGATGGATGGATGGATGGATGGAGTTGGGGATGTTTATGGGGGTGTCCGCGGCAAGAATTAATTCTATTTGTGTTTCTGCAGTGTTTCTTGACGAGTTGTACTACCTGTATTATATCGGTAGGACATCGACTTGTGCCGGTACTTCTTTCGGACTCCTTGAGCCTCGAGGATGGGGAGAAATCATTACCATCTACTTGACTCTTTATTTTAGAGATGGTGTTTTTACTCAATTGCTTTTACAAGAAATTATATTTATTTATCTTTAGATACAACAATATTTAAAGGGAAATGTAGCGCTTGTTAAAATAATAGCACTAAGAGGGAAGGAGTAGTAGACGTTTAAGGGAAATATAAAAGTAGAGACTTTAGAACAATTGGCCTTGTTAAAGGGGGGGATATATATTTTGTAATAGAACAAATTCCTTCTATTAGCTTTATAGTCTAGATAGAAGAGGTATTTAGGAAGGTTTCTTTCTAAATATTTGAATACTAGAAGATATCACATTGTTATCTAGTAGTTAGCTATAGCTAGGTATATATTACTACTTAATGTATATCTTCTATGAACGCAACTTTGTAGTTATTAATCCATTAAGGTGTAGAGACACTAAGAAATATAAAGAGAGACTTAAAGAATCTCTTTAGACCTCTAGTTTATAATTGAGAATTACCAACAACTAAGAGCTCAATTTTAATAACTACTATTATTACTCTGACTTTGTATTGTCTTACAAGTGTAGGCAATTGGTTTTATACATTATTCTACATTTACTCTAAGTATAAGTTCACCATTTTAATAGTAATCGTTTATTGTTCTTACTAGGTGCTTTGCTTTTATCCTGTCCCTAATCCCATTAACAACATAACACTACTTGATAACCTATAACTTCCCTGAACGCAAAAAATGGCCATTTACAGTAAAACCTAGCCGTCTGATCATGCCAACCACATTACACGTCTATGAACCTGAAAGATATTTTGAGGATATAGTTGATTATAGTAACAACTCCTTTGTGACATAATACTGGTTTTCCGCATCATTACTGCCAAAGTTCTTGCCTCCTAAGTTGTTTTCAGAGTTTATACCAAGTCCAAATCTGTCTCAGCTAGTGACATGTTGTAATAAGTAGTGTTATTGTGTTACTTGGGGACACTGATGGAAGTCACTGATAGGTAAGATCTCAACACTGTGCAACATGTCATGGCTAGAAAAATAATGAATTTATTGAACAAAGACTGGGGAGAACAAATACGTAGTTTTCAGTTGCCAGCCCACTAACACATACTTACAAGAGAGAAAGCAATGCAAAGGCTAAAGACCAGAGAACTAATAATGTTATTCCCAACGAGCAATAATAAACCTTGTCTACTATGGGTCAGTACTTCACAATGGAAGCTGAAGAGTTTTATTAATCGGCTTAACTTTATGGAGGATATTACTAGCAAGCTGGTCAATACTTCATTCATCACTTCTTCAAAGAATCAGTTGGCATTAAGCAGTAGATGCCTAGACAACAGCACGACTCAGAATAATTATTGGCATAACAAAAGTTATTGTCATAATCTTTATAACTTCACAAGCTTTATTAAAAGGCCAAGTACAATACTACAGTAAATCCCAACTACCTCGCTTCTCAGCAGCAACAAATTGTATCCCAAGGAGAACTTCTCCGAAGTAGATAAGAGAAAAGAGACTAGAAAGCATATCTCTCCGGACATTTTGAATAATGCAACCTGCGACGTCTGAAATGGTCTTGTCTTCTGGAGTGAGCGATAGACAAAACAAAAAGCCTGTGAGTATTAACAATTACCGTGCCTACTTGCACGGAGAAAAGGTCTTGATACTCGCTTGTACTTGTCACAAGCACCAACAAAATTTTCAAGGTTAAACTATAACACTTGCTCCATCAAACTTTCGCATATCTCTCGTAAATCTAGATCAAGTCATCTCTATCTCATTCAATCTCACCCATCTAAGACATCTAAGACATCCCATCCACAACTATCCGAAAACATCCATTCATCCTTCGCCAAAACCAGCAAACCAATAAAAAAAAGCGCAAAAGAAAAGGCGCAAAATAAAGGAAAAGCAAAACAGTGCCTCGCATAACGCATAAGCTTCCGGTCCCTCCCTTCCCCCCTACACGTAGCCCTCGCTCGGTTCCTCCCACGATCCACCCGTCCAATCCATACAGCAGATCCCGTCCCCTAGTCTCGAACACAAAAATCCCATCTTTCCCTCATCGACAAAATAATGATCCGAGAATCTCCAAAATCATTCGAGAATCTCAATTTCTCAGATCAGTCTCAGTTCATTCTCCACCACCACAACTACCACAACCTCCACCCTCCCACATCCACCATTCATGCAACCCGACTCAGAAACCCTAAAGTCACAACCAGGGGCGCCGCGACTCGCCCTCATACCTAGTCACTTCCTACAGTACTGTAGTACTGTACGAAAGAACTCCCTGCCGTTTAACGTATATAAAGTACCGGCATATATTCCTGGAGCTTGCTGGGTTAGGAAATACTACCTGGTGTTCTGTCCTGTACTGCGCTGTACTGTACTGTACTGTACTGTCAGTTACCACATACCATATGCCGATTAGCATTTCCGGATCAGTTATATTGGAGTTTTCATGCATGTATGTACGTATGTACGTGTGTATGTACGTATGGAAGGGGGGCGCTTTGAGGAGGAATTCCCCGAGTCGGCCCTATGAATCAAATACTGTACTGTTCGACTTTTCTGCGATGTGTTTGCCGTACCGAGTTGTACTGTATCATGTCGGTAGGACACTTTCATTCACTCCGACAACTCGTGCGGGTATCTCTTTCGGACTACCGGAGAGTGTTCATAAAAGTCTCGTCAGTATTGCAGCTGAATGGGGAGATGGATGCAGATGAAAATTTCAGACCTCTTGTGCAAGTAAGTCACTTCTAACCAGCTTAGTCTCCCGACATGCAGCATTCTTATGGACCCTCTGATCATGGGGACAAATGGTACGCTTTTGAATTTGATATTTTACAGGTACAATCGGGAGTTACCATATTGCCTTTTCGATATGGAAACTCCTCGCTCCGTCAATAAGGCATGTGACTTGCATAAGAAATGCCACTGGGTACTGTGAGAAAAAATTCCAAGTATGACCTTTTTCTCTCCTCTCCGTTTACCTCTCCAAACCAGACCAGAAAAATGGTATCCTCGCTGCTACATTCATGATCGTTTCTTCCCCTGTTTGGCGGTCATCCTCCTGAAGGCGTCCATACCACCTGCACCAATAGGTCTCGCCAGCGGATCTGGACCTCTGCTAGCATCGAATGTACTTCGAGGAGCAACGGTGTAGCTAGCATTGGAAGTCTCCATACGGGCTCGGTTGCTTCTGATGGGTTGAGCGAGAACACGCTCTCGTTCAAGTTCACGCTGGGACAAGGCGGGGCCACGTTGGGATGAGCTTTGCGATGAGGGCATGCCACCAGGGCGAAGTGCGAGTGCAGCTGCGCTGTAAGATTGTTAGAATAGCAAATACAAAGGGTAGTGGAGATACGCACACATGGTCGTAGTCCTTCGTTGTGACCCTTCGTTGCTTATAATCATCACTGCGCTTGAGGATTGGCCGACTCCATTCTCCCATCAAACGCTCAGCGATTCTCTTGATGCCGACTTCGGGTCTCTTGCTCTTGGTGTAGTAATGTACCACCTTGCCGATTCCACTGCTTAGCAGAGCCTCCTTCTCAATTGGCAAAGATGCAAGAGCCGCAAAGAGATCACGCTGAATCTTATATGAAGGAAGACTACCATCATTTAGGGGTTCCAGGAAGAATTTGACCGATTGCAGGAAGTTAGTATCAGGGTCGACAATTGAGTGGCGCACAGTGTTACGGTTCATAAGTCCAGTTACTTCGGGAAGCATCGCCAACTTGTGAGTAGCGGGTTTTCCCTGCTCACGGGCTGTGTTATCTGCCTCGCAGGCTTGTTCCATCCTGATCTTAAGAGCCGCAATCTCATCATCCATAGCCTCTTCCAGGTCCTGGATTATCATTAGCACCACCCCCCCAAGTAACTACAATACCATAACATACCTCTTCGTTCTTCTTGCGTCTTCTCTTGTTGGGGTTCTTGAGAGCAGCATCCATAGCCCTGTCCAAAGCCCGACGTCTTCTCTCCTCGGGCGTAAGATTATCTTCATTTTCTGGCTCTGGTGTTCTCTTTCGCTCCTTCGTCCTCTCTTTTCTCTCACCATCAGCCTTTGGCTTCCTGACTCTCTTCCCATCCAACTGCTGCCCATCCGGATCCTCATCATCATCATCTCTGCGCGCCTTCTTCTTCTTCGGCCTATCTCTCCGTGCTTCCTTTGACTTCTTCTCCCCATCTGCACGCTTGCGCTTGCCGGCCTTGAGTGTCTTCGCAACATCTTCGTCAATGTTGACTGCCGGCCTATCCTCCAGAGCTACCGTAGTTGGATCGAAATCAGCGAACTCAGCCTCGTCGACTTCAGAGAGTAGGGAGTCGTTGTCGTCATCGTCAGACATGTTATTATCCTCATCGTCCATATCTAGATCGGGGTTTGCGACTCGTGGATTTGCCTCTCGATCTTCCGAGTCTGGTCTGTTCGGGGAAGCCTCGCCAGACGGTGTAAGACCTTGCTCGGATTCAGACATGATTGTAGAATGTGCGCAACTAGGAGGTTGTGTTGTAAGATGTGATTGAAAGAAGGAGCAAGGAGGTAGCAGAGACGGTGGGTGTAGGTGCCAGCGATAGCGGTTCTTTAGGTCGTAGATGGGAGATGGTAGTGAATAGGTTGGTGGGAAAGGAAAGATGGAAGAGTGGTGGATGTGTTTAGTCGCGTCGTGTCGTGTCGTGGTGAAGGAAGATGAGGCTCAAGTGGAAGTTCTAGAGAATGCGCGAGGCGAGGGTGAAGGGCGATCATCGGTGCGCGGCTATAACAAAGCTTAAATATCTAGCCGTGCCCCCAGACGTGTGGAATAATGTTTGTTTACATGCACCTGCAGCGACATTTCAGTAGCGTATCTGGAGAAGCATCAACCTTGCTATTGGAGTTTGACCATCTTGGATATTTTGGCACGCAATATGTTCAACAATGCCAATCGTCGTACGCAGGAGACCCCAATGGACTGGGAATGGCAAACCCAAGGAGGACCACGAGACCCAAAATCACCGTTTCCTCAATTTAGGCCTCAGCCAGGTCATAAAGGTGAGCTTTTGGCAGGCGCATCGCAACGCAACTTCATGTGCCCTTATACTAACTACAATCAAAGCAAGCTTTGAATCTCCCTCTCCCAAACCATCCAGCACCTTTGTGACATCTACCTCAACTCCAGCGCCAGCCTTTCGCAATCCTTCCTTCACCACACCACGCAAACCGTTTGATGCCGATTTGATGTCAGAGGCGTCAGGTGTGGAATCGTCACCTGGGGACAACGCAGACGTAGACACACCCGAGCCGGAGCCAACGAAGAACAATAAAGCCATTATGCCAGCATTTGCCGGTCTTTCGGAGAAGAAACCCATCTTTGGGCGCTATGGGCTAGATTTCAAGGGCATAAGTCCGGGCCGTGGGGAACTACGACGAGGGAAATATGGAAATGCACTGGTACACAAGGTGCGGAAGCGGAAGAGGCTGGAGAAGGACTATGCCATGGTCGGTCGAGGTTCGGAAACAGATTATGATTCGGAAGATTCGAGACCTCGAAGCAAAGGACGACGACCAAAGCAGGATGCTGGCGACACTAAGCCAGGCTGGTTCGCCTCTATACTCTCTGGAATCGAGTCGCGCCCTCAACTACCAGATATCTTGTCCTACTGGGCTCAGCTGGCCCTGAATGTCTTCCTTATTGGTTTAGTCATCTACGGCATGTTGTCTTTCTATCTGACGATTCGAGCCGATGTGAACACTGCGGCAGAGGAGGAAGCGATGACCGCTATGGCAGAAATAGAAGTGTGTACTCGAGATTACTTGGAGAACAAATGTGCCCCAGAGCTAAGGCTGCCTGCTATGAAGGCTGTTTGTGAGAACTGGGACTTGTGTATGAACAGGGACCCATACAAGGTTGGAAGAGCTAGAGTCAGCGCACATACTTTTGCCCAGATCTTCAACAGCTTCATTGAGCCCATAAGCTGGAAGGCAATGGTATGTATTCCCTCTATATTCGATACCTTATGACTGACCATCTTCCCTCAGATTTTCACCTTTGTCCTCGTCATGGCCGCTTTCTCAGCCAACAATTTTGTGTTCGGAAAGTTCCGCTCTGCCCACCACCAGCAACCTCCACCACCGCAATACTTTCCTCCTCCACCTCAAACTTACAACTGGGGCAATGTCCCTCAGACTCCATCGCACAATAACTACGGCTACGATGCGCTCGGGAATTCAAATTGGCAATCAATTATGCCCAGTCAGACACCCCAAAGAAGTCCAAGTAAAGGCAGTCGCAGCCCAAGCAAAGGAAATCGGAGTCCAAGTAAGAGTGATCGGTATCTCATGGACCTCGAGTAAAACTATAGGTAGGCGGGAATGGTGCATTCGTAGGAGTTTACGGGGTTGGAATGGGCTGGAATGGGCTGGAATGGGTTGTAAATTATTAGGGCAGTTGTGATTGGCATCGGGACAGTACATCAAACAACTAGCAATTGAGCATAATATTTTGTATTATTCATGTAAACTAAATAGCAATTCTGCAATTTTTTTTTGGTCCTCTACGCAAGGTTGTGACTTAACGTGAAGTACATATTGTATATTTGCTGGCACTTTCTGATTTGATGATTTGCCTTGAGTATATAATAGAGGTCATACAATGTGACAAACGTAGCAGCAAGCAGTAAGTAGTAAACAGAGGCATCAGAAGGCTGAATTGAGTATAGGAGTAATAAGTGATATCCTTCGCTGCTGTCCCGCTCACTATCGAGGAAAAGGAGTATGTTTACAATTATAAGAACAAAGAACCCTCCACTCATTACCTCAAGAAGCCTCGCCTTTAAACAACCAGCTTTCGTTAATATATCCTTAGTTTCTGGTCTATAATTGCGTCAGTTATGAAGTACTTGTCCCTTTGCTAATAGAATATCCTACGTGGGTGGCTTTCTAAGAAGTCTTCTTTATTTCTTGTAGACTATCCACCAGAGAAAATTATTCTTGCTATATATGTGCCTTACCATTACAAATCAAAGGCAAAAAACACAGAAAATCCTAGAACTTGCATCCTAAGTTTTCTTGAGTTGCACGTAAACATATTGCACACATACTTACTAAGTTATGGCTGGAGAATGTGTATAGCTTTCTGCCTGTTTGTATAATTTATTTACGAAGCAAACGCAATGAGTTAAAAGTACAGCTCAATGTCTGTTGACAACAGGTTTATTCAGATAATTCTTTTATAGGCTTAGCAGGGAAAGAGGTGTAATCTTATCCCTTGCCTTAGGTATGACCACCCTTATCAAAACAAATCAAGATAAGTTAAGTAATACAACAGAAAACACTTCCCTGCCACTACCGCCGCCACTGCTGCCAGATTATCTACTTATATTCAGACACCTTGATATCCATATTTTACACGAGGACAAGTAATACTGAAATAGGTAGAAAGTAATTAGATTTTAGAATTTCGAGGAGGAAAGAAAGAGAATGACCAGCTGAAGCTGCTATGATGTACGAAGTGAATCCCAACACATCTGATACATAAGATGTAAAACACCCCATTTCTAATCCAAAATTCTAAAATCCCAAAATCCAACAGCCACTTTATTATCCCACTCATAAGAAGCATAAGTTAATCCACAAAGTTATATATGTACAGGAGTCTTCCTCGTCACCATCCCCAACCTCATCCCATTCCAAAGAAACAACAGCCCCTCCTCCCTTACATCAACAAAGCAAAAGCCCCCATGGCAAAAACAGCCAATCCAACAGCAGGTTCCTTCATATTCGCAGTACCAGCATAACTGGAAGGAGTAGTGGCCGTACCCGTAGCTGCAGTAGTTGTAGGTGAAGGCTTACCACCACCATTTCCAGCAGGAATAGTAGCCGTAGTAGGAACCGGAATGGGAATAGGAGTAGCACCTCCCGTGATAGGAACACTAAGAGTACAAGGACAATCAGAAATAGTCAACATGGTCGGTCCAGTAACCGTATAAGTTTTGGAGCCATAAGTGATGGTAGTTGGACCGGGAACATACGTAGAGAATGCTGAAGTGACAGTTTTTGAATATCCGTATGTAGGGGTGTTGGTTACGTTTTGGTAGATGGGAACTGGTGTTGGGCTCTTGTAGGGAGGCATTGGATCGACCGGAGGAGTGGGTGGGGGATTTGATCCGGTTACGATTGGAGGGTAGATTGGAGGGTAGATTGTCATTGTTGGCACTGGTGCAGTGCCCGTGTATGGGTTGTAACCGAGACAGGCAGCATATTGCGCACTGCAGTAGGCTTGGTTTGCTCCTGGTGCGGAGCGGCAGGCGTCTGCTTGGGCTTGGCAGGTTTCTTGTCGGACTGAGAATGAGGGGATGGCGAGGGCTGTGGCGAGGAGGGTTGTGAGGGTTAGAATTTTGTGATGCATTTTGGAGGATGGTGTAATGCGAAGGAAGGGTGTTGAGTAGGTAATAATAAGTATGAGTATTAAAAGATGGAAAGATTGAAGGGAAGAAAAAGAGTGTGGGTTGGAGGTGTTAAATATCAAGTCCAGGTATCTAAAGAGTGAACGAAAGCGCTTGTGTTAAACAAGGTACTTTGTGGGTATTTTGGGAGTTCTCCGGGGTTTTGTATACGCTCTTGGTAAGTAGATATGGTTAATTGAGTTTCCCATTACATACCTTTGGCAGGCGAGTAATTTTACTCATTTCAGTTCTTTTATCCCGTATATTTGTTGAATAAATGTAAAGTTTCAGAAGAAATCTGTCAATCTTAAAATGAAATTCTAAGCCATGGACAAAAGACCAGAAAACGTAAATCAAAGTTGAGGTGATTCTCTTGAGCTTGAGCCTTGTCTGCTTCCAAAAATAACTACAAGTGTCGAGGTCATGACGACTTTTCCCTTGCAGTACTCCCTTGCCTCTGAATTTAGTATTTTCAAGGTTGAACTTACATGCCCACACTTGTTGAGTATCCATTCCAGTGAAAAGTATCAAAACTGGTGCTAAGCGAATGTTAAAAGGGGGCTGGACGCGGTTAAGGTTCTACGGAGCTTGGAACTAGAGATGATGGTAGAATAATCATTGTGGATATCAAAGTCAAAGTTTGACGTTCTAATTTTGACGGAAGGTATGCTGAATATTGTGAGAGTAAGACTGCATCAATACCATAATTTTCAAACTAACACATACGAGCTCATACAGACCGCAATAAATCAATATTAAATTGTATGCTATCCAACTAAGTTTCAAGATACCTACTTCGTAGAAATTAGCCATCTCATATCTCAAATCATAAAGTCAGAAAAATCCTTATCATTCAACAATTAGATATACCTTCATCCTTCAAGATCTACAAGGGACAGAATTCCTTCCAGGACTTTCAGCATCTCATTTGCTTCCGAATCACCAGCAGTAATCTCCGGTGGCTGCCATTTACCTCGTGTAAAAGACGCATAATGCCGATATATGGAAGTTGTAAAGCGAAGCGGCCTTGGACGAACATTCTGTATATACTCAAGCAATCCATACGTAGTAGAGTATTGCTAGCACCAATAATACTACAAGGAGTCCTTCGCTTCTAGCAGGAAATATCAACTGGCTTGACAAGTGACGGTGCTGGCCAGGAACACCGTTGAGCTGGTGATATGTTTCATCCAATAAGAGAATTTGTGCGCCTTATTTTCAGTACAATGGGTATTGACATAGCATACATGTAATAAAATACAACTCAACTTGCTGAAGTCAAGTTTAGCGACCAAATCTCGCGTTCTAACTGAGGCGAGTTCCTTGAGCTCCAGAACCTTGCCTTCGTATCATAGAAAACTGAGGATTAAAGAGTCGACCACAGTACATACCAAAGTATATATTCAGTGTTACGCTTTCTCCATGAAGTCTTTAGTAGTCCTATGTAAGTATACAAGAAGTAAAGTTGAGGATATGCAATGCAAGGAGGCTGATCATGTGTTTGCGGTAATCGTAGGCGTGCCCCCCACCCCCCTTCAGACCCACTTACCAACCATCACACCCAGAGGGGGCGGGGGGGCGAACGCCTACGATTAGTGGTTGTAAGATCGTTCCCGAAGGTCAGTTTGTTATTTTTTCACAAGAAAACTTCTATTATATTTCTCTTTGGCATCCTTTGCTATTGAACGGCTATATACGCAAACACTGGAAGGGTTATGGCGGAAACACGAGTCCATCTATACGCTCTGGAGATCTGCTCCGGATTTTCACTAGTGTTTACTACATCCCTGTAACTTATAAGTAGTTTCTGTCTCACACAATCCCACTCATCAAGACACTTCCTCTCATTTTGATTTAAAAGTTTTTGTGTAATTTACCTTAGACATCATAACAATACCGCTACAATATCTTTGACTCTTTCTATTTATCGCAGGTCCATCATGGCTAATCACATTACCAGCCCTTTAATAACCTGGCTCGCACGAGGCCGACCTCGGTATTGTTACCAAAGCAACCCCTACGTTGCGTAAGACTAGCCCGTTATTATTCTCGACAGGTCTATCTTGTAACTTTTGTGCTGCAGCAGCTAAATGCCTTATTAGATTCATATCAGACATCGGAGCTTTTGAACTAAAACTAGTATTCTTCATCGGAGGGACCTTCAAGCAATAAGCTTCATAGGCACCACATGTTCCGTCCATTTCGCTCGTTACTCACCTCAGATATACGGATTAAAAGACTCTCCCTTCACCAAGGCTATATCCTGGCTCGCAGTCTTCTCAGACGTACTAGCGGGCCTGAGTTTGATTCTACTCGGTATCTTGGATGCTTATCGCTTTCATGAACCGCATTCTATTATACTCTCAGTTTATTTTATGGCTTTGGGGGCTTCGGCTGTTTGTACTACGTTTGTGTATTTTGATCAGACGAGGAAGAAGTCGTCATTTCGGAGGTTGAGAGTTTAGTAAGTTTGATACCTGATGTCTCCTTTTGTCTGTTATGTTAGGCCCTGGTGGTGTGGATGAAATACGTTAGAAAAATTACATTTATTTATTGGCGTGTTTAGTTGTATCGTAAACACCGTGATTGTTTTCGGTGAGGTTTGCTTGGGCGGCACTTTTTTTTGGTATTGTTGTATAAAGAGTAGTATCAGGTTGCGGGGGTTTTGAGTGGATTGTGACGGTATTGGGATGGTTTTGGTTGCTTTGTTTTATTGGCTATTCCGATTTCGTATTACTGTTTCTATGATAGATATGGTTCCTAATTTTATTGGATAGTGTTCCGGAAGGAGGTATTGATATTAGAGAACGTGAACCGCTGTTGGGTGATAGTGTATATATTTATTCGGAGCCTGCACAGAGAAGTGTACCTCTGTAGGTGTCTCATCCCAATTTTGGAGCAAATATAACTCCATAAACTTCGTAGATAGTAGGAATAGCATTAAAGCCCATTCCTCAAGCGCAATAAGAATGTTGTATACCGTTTATGCTAACGAGCCTATCAAGCCGTTATCATCTTGCCGAGATAGACTAGACCGCAAGACTTGGCAATTCTCAGGAATGCTATTGCTGAACGGAAGAAGGATAGCTAATATCAAAAGGCCAAGAAGGATAAAAGATAAAATGCCAGTTGTTGCTACGCACGTGATTGCTACTATACAAAAGGTGGCAGGAGATTGTATAGTACAAAATACGTTAGTTATGAGGTGGGCTGTTATAACAATAAGCACAAGAGACAATAATTACATACAAATACACCAAGTCTTGCTTAATGTCAAGTTTTAAATCCTGGACAAGCATATCGACGATCAATGTCTAACTTCCCAGCTTCCTAAATCCACCACAAAGAAAAAGAACTACCTACGAAGCCAAGGACACACAGCCTTGTACAGCCCTAACAAAAGAACGCCTGTGCGCCGCAAGTTGCAACGCAAAAAAACAAGGGTGCATGTGTAGCTTGCTTCAATATGGTTATCTCATTAGCGAAAAAGAGCGCTTAGCGAAGATTTTGGGGTCGCTAAAAATAGGGGGCTTAGTGAAATCCTACCTAGGCATTGTTTCGATTTCAGAATTTATGTGTGGCATTGGCAGAGTAATAAGTGGTAATGATAATCTGCCTAGGGACGGCATGGCACGATAATAATTTCATATAACATGTGGCCCTGCCCTGTTCCCAACTTTCCGCACCCTTTTTCCTTGTTCTATTCCACTCCGTCTTTCTCCTGAAAATGAAATACTTTTGAGCGATGGACTTGGACTTTTGAAAATCTCAAGCAACAGGATTTGTTTTACCAAGTCCTGACCCCAAATACAGGGCCTCACAATTTAAAATGACTTTCCCCTCGATAAACACGACCCGAATATTTTCAACAATAACCCTCCTCCTAAAAACCATCCGCATAACCACAGCGCAAACAAACAACCACGGTGTAACATTTCTCTACCCGATCTCAGGACTAACATTTTCCTACCTCGACACCCTAAACGTAACCTATCTATCACCATTCCCAACACCCTTACTCTACACATTCTGTTCCAACGGAAACAAACGTTCAAATATCAGTCGAAGATGTAAATCCTTATAATTCATCAGCTCTTATACTTTTAAATTTTACTTCTATGACTCCTATTATTTCGATTTGAGACCTAATACTAGTGCTGGGTATGGTGCTAATAGCCCGAGTTTTACCTTGTTGAGTACGCTACGTTCTCAGACTACGCTGGGCTTGGATGCTGGTTCTTCTTCTACTTCTTCGACTACTTCTACTTCTACTTCGGCGATTTCGACTTCGACTTCTGGTTCTTCCAATGACTTGACTTCTGATTCGAAGACTAAGAGCAATGCTGGTTTAAGTAGTGCTGCGAAAGTAGGACTAGAAATTGGTATCGCTATCGTTGCTCTTCTCGCTATCTTAGCTGGATTATGGGTTTTCAGAAGAAGAACTCGAAAATCGAAGGAGTTTAATAGTATGGGGTTGGGAAACTGGAATGGGAATTTGAATGAGATGGGGGATGGTAATGGGAGACGACAGGGACAGTATGAGGAGATGCATAAAAATCTGTACGGGCATTCGTCGTCGTCTATGCTGCCGGTGGCTTCGGAGATGGATGGTAAGAGTCGGGAGCAGATTAGGTTACATGAGTTGGAGGATAGGAGGAGGATTCAGGAAGTACCTACCACGAGATGAGGTTTAGAAGTTTGGGATATAAGAAGATATTTTTCTAGATGTGTAATATGTGTGAGTGATTTGGAATTGTAGTAACGTCGAGTTGAAGTTGGAGTAGGTTTTTGAGATGTGCATGACCTACAACAAATGGCGTACTGATTTAGTTGTAGGAGGTGGAGGGAGTGGGAGGGTAGTGGCAGCTAGAGCTAAGCGGCTGCGACTTGTTGAAGGTTAAGGAGTGATTCAAAGTCACAACTCATGGTATCGAGAGTCGACACAAAAACCTGCATGCCTATAACAATCACTGATTCTATGCCGACTTGTCACCTCTACCAGCAAAACTTTGATACAGAATCTATCAATCCCCTGCGCCTACTCACTAGCTTGAGCAATGGGCTGATCTGGGCCGATCTGGTGTTAGTAATGTTAGTGAAGTATCAACGGCAACATTTGTATTTCAGTTAACCACCATGCTATAACTACTAGTTCTAATAAATGCTGAGGTTATAGACTACTAGGATATGCGTGATAAAATGCATACTACAATTTTTCTGCTTGTGAAAATCTAGGGGATCCAGCGACGTTTGTCTTGAAAGACATCCATTCAGTTGAGTATGAGAAGAAAGTTTCCTTAATTAAACATAGGTCTCTTCCCTATCTTATCCAGCTGTTTGAAAAGTACAAGTAACTTTTCTCCCATTCTAATGTCCGAGTTGTCGTAATACTGTATAATACATATCGTTCCTATAGGACATTAATGTTGTATTTCTTCAGTGCAGCAGGGGGGACTTTGTAACATAGATCATCTATGCTGACTCGGAATGACTTGAATATTTCCTCGTTACTACCATTTGTTGAATTGCGTACCGAATTTCAAGGTTAGTCAAAGGCTTTGAAGGACTGCGGGACTCATACTTGATATCCCCGGTTGCTGTGGCACCATTGATGAATCGTTGCTCGGTCCTACTGGCAATATGCTTTTGAGGATCTTTAACATAGGATCTAAAGTAGAAGTATCAATCCCAGGTGTTGTAACATCTTTTACTTCTACAGCTTCTGCATCATCGACTACGATTGCTAGTGTATTCTGTACAGTCCCATGAATATGAATTCTCTTTAATTCATCCAAGTGCTTAGCCTAGTATGTCTATTTACGGAGAAAGTAGCACGATTGTTGTTTAAGGAACATAGTGCATTCTGTACCGCTCTAAGTATAACGACAAGAGCTAAGAGGCAATGCTCTCCTATCAAACATTAAATCATTGATCTAAACAGAAGCTTGTTTGTCCCAAAGACTGTCGGTAGGCGAAATAGATTGTAAGTTCTTAAGTTCTGGGTTTTAAGGGATTTTGAATGCCTGTGTTTCGACTCTGGAGTGCCTATATGAGCGTAAGCTGGGTTCATTTAAAGTATACAGCTTCTACGAACCTGCACTCAGTAATTTTTTGAGCAAATGTAAGCGTCGTCAACGTCATAGGCAGCGTGATCTTGCATTATTTTAACGTTGCCCATAACACTTGAACTTGCGAGCTTGAAAGTAATAGCTACGGACACTGGATATGTTGCATCCCAAAGATAAATTCAAACCTTCATGAATAAGGACCTATATTTTTGATTTTAAGCTTATATATCAGTGGGTAGCCCAATGATGAATGCTGAATAGAAGGTCTGTTGTCTTGTAAACTAGCCCTATTATCACTACTAGCCCTATTATCACTACTATCTCTAACTAATTACTAGTAGAAAGAAATAGGTACAAATAATAATAATACAAATTTTTATAGTTAAATATAATATAGTACGCAGTATAATAAGAGAAATTATAGAAAAGAAATTATAGTGGGAAAGGCTTTATCAATCAAGTAGAAATAGTATATAATAATTAGATTCAAGTTAGATTTTTAATTTAATAATTTATTTATTTATAAAGTAGTATATCTTCTGCTTTACATAAAGATTATAAACGGTATATAACTATAGACCTATAGCCTGATTTATGCTAGCTTATTTTAATTTGGACTATTTCACTTCTCTCAAGTACCTCAAGGTAGCGACGTACAGAGTATACAATGGAAGACTCCGGAACGGACAAACGATATTGCGTCCAGGGCTGGGTTGAAGATTTCTTCCATCTCAAAGGATAAGGCATCGAACTCGGCTGTGCTTGAGTTGGTGCCTGTAAAGATACATAGGGGTAGCGAGTGTGCACTGTGTTTGTACAACGCGATACGCAGAATAGAATAGGTACTGTACATTCATAGGAACTACATTGCATGGCGCGATGCTCTCGATCAATCTTTCTTTCTTCTCTTTCCGTCCCTTTTTTCTTTGATTTTAAACATCCATGACCGTTAGAACGCCCAGACCCTCCCCTTTCTGTGTGATTCTCCAGGCAACCTGGGGTATTTTGGCCCGTGTCCCTGCATGGTGATCTCCCGGCGGCCGCTAAAGGGATCTACTGTAGGGAAGGGGCTAGCTCGCTTAAAGGCCTTTCAGTTTTAATACTTTAGCACTGAAAGCCCGTATGTTCTGTCACGCTAACCAAGGGGGTGATGCTTATTTCCTAAGGCCCCTTGGTATACAGTAGTAGCTGTCGCCTAGATCTGCGCAGCGGATAATCTAAGTTATAGCAGATTTTAGTGTAGCAGGGGTAAGCGAGCGAATAACTCTTACAGATTTATAGCTTTTACGACACACTTAGTTAACTCTCTCTTGTTTCTGTACAGGTTAGTAAAATATGAATTGTTTTTATTTAGATATATTCTTATAGGTTCCTAGCTTATATAGAGTTGTTACTCTCTGTTTTCTTACACTTAGAGCGAATTAATGTTAAAATCCACTGTAACTACTAAAGGGGTATATACTTTGTACTATATAAGTAGGAAGGGGAGAGGACAAGGGATTTAAGAGTTATATAGTTTTAAGTTTAGTTTTTATTAATGAGTTTAGTCTATTTACCTACAGATAATAAATCTAGGGCAAGCATTTCAATCACGCCTTGTGATATACAATGTTCTATAACTAGATATACTAATCGGATAGAAAGTATTGGCCGAAAAGACAGGCACTCGTATAGCGCTTGCCGACAAAGACTTACCCACTAGCAACCATCCTGTTATCACACTTTTACTCTTTGTGCAGCATGCTTTATCTATATTTCACTAAAGTTGAGAATCTTTCCGTGGATAATCGTTAAATGGAAAGTAAGCTGTAGAACATAGCACACGTTGGATTCTTCTAGAATTATCACTAAATACTACTCATTAATTTCGGTTCAAAACGCTACTAGAGATTACTGTAGGTTCCAAGGCCATTGGAGAGAGCTCATCGTGTCCATTGTTGCTAAACCCTGTCAGCTCATGCTAAAGTGACATCACGTTGACTTACCATCCATCATCTGCCAGCCAGCATTAACGGCAGGCATCGAGGTTGGAGAGGAAGTGATGGGTTCCATGTTGGTCTGAGTTGCCCAGTACGGCCACAAATTCGCATCAAAGACTGGAAACTGGACGCCGAAGTTGGAGGAGTTGTCTAATCACATGCACATTAGGTCTAAAACTGCGGACTTCGACGAGGTCTCTGTATCATAATACAGATTGCCACTCACCTTGACGGTAGCCGCTGAAATCGCTACAATTAGATGGTGATGATACGCCGGACGGAGTATTTGTCTCAATATTTGGCTCCACACCAGAAGCAGTGCGGCTTCCAAGAATTACACTCAAGGCTTTAGCGGCCTTCTGTGCCTCCTTTGAGTGAGGAGCTGCTGGAACGCTGCCATATGTCATGCGATTTTCTGAGGGATTCCTGGATGGTTTTGACCATCGACGCTTCGGCACCTCCGTGGACCTTATCCTGAATCTGCTGCAGGTAGGAGCAGAGAATGCTGGTTGCCAAGAGAAAGTCATGGTTGACTAGGGAGTGCACTCTCCACCGCTCATGGTACAATTGACCAAACGGTTGTGTCTTTTCTTGAAGCATGTGTTGATATTCAAGGAGTTTGAGTGCCGCATTCAAGCATTCCTGTTGTGAATAACCATATTGAGTCTCCGTAGGCGAGCAATGCAAATATTTCCGATGCAGCACTATCCTTGCTCTATGGAAAATGATCTCAAGGGACACCTTTTGCATGATGACTTGAGGTGATTCCATGATACACTGGGCCACTGAACGCCACTTGAGGCATTCCGGGACAGATGCGTGTGCGTCTTGAAGCTTTGTGTACATCTTCATCACCTCGGTGTAGGTATGTAGCCTGGTATCGGCTGTAAAATCCCATATGAATCCAACGGCTGTTATCATCCGGGCCTTTACAATACGGTAGAGCATTGGCGTGAGATCTTTCTCCGGTCGTGACGGTGGCATGTCTATCGTAGCTTCGTCAAAGTCAAGGTCTTGAAGATTGGACGCTTCTGGCGTGTCTGTCTGCCATTGTTTAATCAGTCGTGGAAGGCCCATCTGGGCAGAAATCCCGAGATCAAGTTCGACAATTATCGCCCAGACGCGTTTTCGCATCTCGCTCGCGAAAGGAGACATTTCCTTGAAATACTTGGAGTCTCTATGGTAGCCCATATGCATCGCGAGCTGCACTATGGTACCCAAGAGGATCCAAACGCCAATCTCAGCGTCATTACTAAGGAAAAGCTCAACGGTCAGATATAACATGAGCGTTTCTAGTACGTAAGGGCCTCCTTTAGCATAGTTCCCCAGGACGAGGCATTGCACGATCTTTTGCCGGAAGGTCTCCACCGTTCTCTGGAGTTCTTGCTCAGTCGATAGGGTCGATGGAATGCCAGGATCCAGTCTGTACTTGTGGAACTGGGTTGCAAGGCACATGATGGTGAATAGGAGACCGAGCCATATAACGGGAGTATCTGATGGATTCTCCCAAAACTCTTCATACTGACGGCACGTTAGCGATGAGCAATCTTGCTGGGCAGTAAGATGGACAATACCTCCTTCAGGAACTGAACGCTATGCAGGACAGCTGTAGCGCGACTATGAGTTTAGATCCGGATTCAATCTCACGGCAGACTAACCTGGGGACATTTCAAACGAATTGAAGTAACGTGAGACCAATGGGTCCACTACCGACCGTGAAGGCACTGACGCCAGTATCTCTTCTCTGGTCGCGAGTTTGGGGCAGCCATACAGTAACTGTGGACCGGTGCAGTTAGGATAGGGGGCTTCGGGGAGCCGATAACTAGCTTGCGCTTCTTCTTCCTTCTCAAACTGATCCTTGAGTTCTGCGATTCCATCGAGGACAGCCGCCCAATGGGCACTGTTCACATAGCTCGCACCCGATCGGGTCAAGTGCATGCTGCCACAATCGGAAGCAGGTGAAGCATCGCCGATGGCATGCTCACTTGGAGTAGCCGCAGTAGAGTAATCAGTGATGAGCTTGGGGCTTGACAGTCCCGGAGTGTATGTAGACGTAGGTTCCAGGCCAGAGCGGCTTGCTGACGTTTGGTGAGCCTGCATCAGATCAACTACTAGACTCTCCAGGTGCTGGATCCTATCTTGAACAGTGGCAGTGGGCCTCCTCTGTGGGCCATCAGTAGGCCGAGATGGGTTTGAAGGGTAAGTGCAGGACAGGCCCAAGCCTCGCTTGGTGCAGTTGGCACAGGGCGAATTCCTGTCACACCGCAGCCTATAGAGAATCAGGAAATACCCACTTCCGAAAGCGATAGTAGCCACAGGGTGGAATTACTCAAAGACGAGATACATGAATGAATGAATGAATGAATGAATGAATGAATGAATGGAGTACTCACTTCCTTTGCCTGCAGATATTGCAGGACAACTGCGGTTTTTCTCGACGTCTGCTGGATGGCTGGCGTGCTCTACCCCTTGGTGTTTTCCCGGAGCCCCATTCTATAAGGTGCTGTTCGTTCTGATCAGACATCTTGGACTGCTAGAAAGCGTGCTCAAGACTTTGATTACATCAAGTCGATATGACAATCTGGTCAGTGTCAGTGGAAGCAGGCGACTGACTATGTGATTCTGACAGCGTGCGCTTTCCTAAGAAACGGGGGTATTTTACGTAGGTAGGACTGTAGGTGATCAGTGACAGGCATGACAAGAAGTTAGGAACTCTTCAGACCAGTTAGTCTGGATAGGTCTACTAAGGATCCCGGCTGAGTGACGTGATCGTTGATGGGAGATGATTACAACCACGTCCGATGCGCCGCCCCGTTCCTCCGATCATCCGATCCTCCTCCATTTATGCCTTCGATACTTCGGTCCCTTGTCCTCCAACCTTGGAATACTACTGTATGTTTCCCCCGCAGAGTGTACAGTGTGCAGTGAATACAAAGTCACATTTGCCGCTTTATCTTTATTGATCTACATAGGGCAGACCCACCCTCCTACAATTCGCTATTTTACGACAAAACGTATTGACATCAATAGAAGTCTGCTAAGCGAGAGGGATTTTTGATATCCTATCACGAAGTATTAGGTTTGGAGACCTCTATTAGGTATAGAATATAACCCTATAATTAATTAAATTAACTACAAGAGACATATAAGTTGTAGTAGGCATCCTTACTAAATATGCAACTTATTTACTTGTTGCAGTTTGGCCGTAGACACTACCAGAGGTAGTGGGGCGAGGACTGAGACCCAGCTATTCCGGAGATCAGTGGTACAAGATCAGGTACTGAAGTTCGTAGGGCATCGGACAAACGCTCGCGGGCCACGGAGATGAACCTCTCACTCTAGGCTGGATTCGTGGCCCATCTTTTAACTGTAAAGACCGATTCTGCCGCCTCCTGCTGAGCAATTAAACTCTTCTGTAGAACTACCAGAACTACTACAACTACAATTTTTGACACCTAAATCTGGCCGGCCTACGTCTCCCACTTCGTTTCCTTTCAATATCATCATTCTAGCCCGATATCAGACTCTACAACACCGCTAATCACCTTCGACAAAAGACTTGCAATGGCAACACCAAATCTTTCTTCTCGCGAGCTCGAGGCTGGTGTTGTAAGTGTGAAGACAGTTCAATCGAGCATGGACGATGGCTATGCAGAAGTGGCCGCGAGGCAGTTCTCGCCTGCCGAGACCGTAGTTGAGGAGGTATACACGGATCCTAATATAATTGACTGGGACGGTCCCAACGACCCCGAAAACCCCCTCAACTGGTCATCATTTCAGAAGAATATGCACGTGGTCATCGTGAGCTTGTTCACACTCGCTGCGTGAGTGATACACCATTCTCCATGCGGAGTACGACACGGAGGAGTTCTTACTGATTCTTGGTCTTAGGAACCTGGCCGCGACGATGTTCGCTCCTGGAGCAGACGCGTTGGCTAAGGAGTTTCATATCACCAATTCCACGGTCTCGACCATGACAGTTAGTCTCTATGTCCTCGGCTTCGCTCTGGGCCCTCTCATTTTTGCACCTCTCTCTGAGTTGTACGGCCGCCTCATCATTTACAATTTCTGCAACGTCATCTACTTCGCATTCACCTTAGGATGTGCCTTCAGCACCAACACCGCTATGTTCCTTGTCTTTCGATTTATTGCTGGCTGCGCTGCCTCGGGTCCCATGAGTGTTGGAGGCGGTACTGTCGCCGACTTAACCGTACAGGAGGAGCGTGGAAAAGCCATGGCATTATTCACTACGGGGCCACTCTTAGGTCCTGTGCGTTATCCTTCAATGTTCTATTGAGAATAATGTTCGTGCTAACTAATGACACAGGTCATCAGACCTATTATTGGCGGCTTCGTATCTGAATATATTGGCTGGCGCTGGACGTTTCGAATGATCTTGATTTTGGTGAGTCGTTCTTGCCAAGTTCTTGTAGTGTGTTGTTATAACCAATTGCATTCTTAGTCTGGAGTCATCGGCGTCGTGACTGTCATCTTCACCCGCGAGACCAACGCTTCAGTTTTACTACAACGAAAGGCAAAGCGAATGCGTAAGGAAACTGGAAACGAAAAACTCGTACCAAAAGTTGAAAGGGAGGAGAGCCCGCGCCAGATGCTCCTTCGTGCCTTCACTCGCCCGGTAAAGATGCTGATTTTCTCACCCATTGTTTTTCTAATTTCGCTCTACGCGGGAATACTCTTCGGCTTGATCTTCCTGCTTTTTGCCACTGTCCCTCAAATCTTCGAGGGAATCTACGGCTTTGATGAAGGAATTGCCGGGTTGGTATATCTCGGTCTGGGTATTGGTATGGTAACTGGCTTGGTGTTGTTTTCCCTCCTGAGTGACAAGCTCCTGGGGGAGAAAGACGACGGCGTCATGGCCAAACCAGAGAAGCGGCTCATCCTTATGAAGTGGCTGGGCCCTATCGCCCCGCTTGGCATCTTCATGTACGGCTGGAGTGCCTACTACCATACCCACTGGATTGTGCCAATTTTAGGAACATTCATCGTCGGACTTGGAGCTTTGTTTGTCGTTATACCTGGACAGATATATCTGGTAGATGCCTTTGGAGCGGAAGGTGCTGCTTCGGCCCTTGCGGCGAACTTGTTGGTCCGTTGCCCTTTTGGTGCATTCCTGGACCTCACTGCTGCGCCACTGTATAACAAGCTGGGGCTAGGTTGGGGAAATAGCGTGTTGGGTTTCATTTGTTTTGCTTTCACGCCAGTCCCGTGGTTGTTTTATCACTATGGCGAGACCTTGAGAACTCGCTTTGCAGTCAAGCTATAGCGTAATCGTCAACCTCGCTTAGTCCGACTAATTCACTTTCGCTCTGAGTTGGGGAAAGCCAAATATAGTAGCAAGTAAATTGTATAATTTTAAAGGTATCTCTATGCTAAAATCAAGAGTAAAGGTACTTATAGACTTATAGAATAGCTCTAATTATATGTAGCCCGTATAGCTACTAAATAATATATAACACCAACTGAATCGGAAATAGCGCGAGTGAATTCACCTTAGTAAGTAATACGGAGTGCTAGCTAGCCGCAATTGGAATATAGTCCAAAGAAATTCAGAACTGCTCTTTGCATTGCAATTAATACTGCGATTCATATTGTAATTGGTATTGTAATCAACTCTGCATTTGGCACTATAACGTTGTTGAACTTGCTGGATTAATTGTTACCATATATTAAAACGATGCTGAGAAAATAACTACTGCATTAAATAAGGTAAGCAGCTAAACTGTAGAGGGCTACTAGCCATACTAAAAATCAGCATGGACTGCCACTGCTTGGGAGATAATAGTATTAAGAAACGAAAAAGACGAGCAAAGTAATGCTGCTTGGATCAGGACCAGCTGGTTGAAGGGCCTGAAGATTAACAAAGTTATTACGACCGAGGCGGTCGACTTGAACAACCAAGCGTAAGAGATGAGCTCACACGAAGATGGCATAGAGTACAATGCTCCACTAACAGGAGAACATTTAAATATTATCACCTACAAAGGATTTACAAGGGTAGGTTACAATAAAGGACTTGCCAGATTTGGATTTCTTATATTCTTTTAGTAATATGTTGCATCCTAATTAGGGTGTGTCCTGTGTTGAGAACAAGATTAATTCGTACTCGCTATTGCTAATTGGGTTAGTGCCATTTCTTGACATGAAAACCAGATCTTAATTGCGTAGAATTAGATAACTACAATTACACTTACCTCTCCACATAAACCTACCGTTTCATTTCTCTTTTGTCGTATCATAGTGGGGTGTAAGTCCTGCTAATAGGCCTGTGTAGTATGCGTGTCACCCCACAGATTGCAATATATAACTCTTACATACTTAAGCGAACCGAAAATCACCGAGAACTCTACATAAGCCAAGGAAATCGTACGGTGGCAACAGCTAACATAACACCATATTATATTAGAGCCGCCCCAGAGAAATCCCACGGACACGTAAGAGCAAGCGCTATTGGTACGCGTGCGTGCATATGTTAGCAGGTAGTTTGCATTAAGGAATGGATTCTGAACTGTAGGTAGTACATGCTACTGTAATAGAAGATATCTTTTCTACTAGCATAGAATAACAAGTAGTTCTAATCTAACAACACACATGTTGTTGTACTGCTCCGGTATCTGCTAGTCTTTGGCTATTGCAAGATGACATTTTTAAAGCTTGTATACTTTATCAATAGTTGTTTATTAATGAAAATAGTTTTAATATATAGTTTCAATCGTGAAATTCAGAAATTATACTTGAATAAATTAGTGTTATCGATTAGTAAATTGTACTACTTAAAAGAATATATATATAATATCTAAAGATAGAGAGAAGGGAGTTAAACGGGGGAACCTAACTATTTTCATATATTGGAATCTAATGTTTCCACTAGAATTTTATATCGTACCTGAGTATAGGCTTATCTTTAGAGCGTGAATGTAGTGTATTCTTCTGACTAAGTTATCTACAATGTATAGAGATCTACAGAGTTGTCACTCCCCTTGAGTCACACCAATAGACTTTAGTACATGCGCCGGACCCGACCCCACCCCCTCGTGCCGTAGAGAAAACCTCCTATTGTTAGCGAGACATGCTTTGTCCCCTAGCTGTCTCCCATAGGTTCATATTTTCCCTGAGCTATGCTTTGAGGTGCTAACCCTTCCTGAGCAATTCACCAATTTCTTGAACCTCGCAATTGTGAACACGGCTGGCATCCTGTCCCAACATAGACCTTCCTAGTTCCAACTGGGAGATGAACCAGAGTGAAGATTTTTTTCAATTCTGCCTCAAGTTCCCACTTTTCGCCCCCATTCGTCCGCTGTCTCACAAGGCTAATAATATCTTTCACCAACTGAAATTCATCAAGGAGCATCTGGACAGATATATACATGTTGTTGCATATCTCTTTGGCCAAGGCGAGCTCCGCAGATTGCAGTCTCCGCCCCTGGACAACAAGCAATACACTGAGGTGGGTTTCGATTTCTGTGAATACCGTGATGTACAACTTAGCCAAAGATATGTAACAGCTTAGCACTAACAGCACGGTTGGCATATCGGCGGCACCTGTTAAAGCCACGGGTGGTGGCGTAGTGGGGTCGTCCACAGGGGCCAATAGACCTTGAGCCATTTTCAAAGATGAAAATCGGTCTGCGTAGGTCACCATTGGCGTTGGGAGCTCCTGCAACGAAGATGGGAAGGCTCCTGATCCCATGTGGCCGCCCAGGTTTGCAGTACTGATCTGTTGGCCATTTTGCACAGACTTGTTATTTGTTAGTTCTGACTTGGACTGCTGAACTTACCATTTTCGGCTATGCTTGTTTTTAAGCGCAAGATAATAAAGATCACATCCTCATCCTGCTTGGCCAGATCTGCCAGAAGTTCTTCCAACACTTAGCCGAGACACCTTTTGGGCATATTCTACAATAGCGGCTCCAGATATTCAAGGTTAGAAAGGCAGCAACTGTAAGATACCAGGCTTAATGGTTTTTGGATAGGCAAACCATGGAGTATCACGGGGCGGTGGTGCACTTTGCGTGAGACGATAGAGTGAGCTCCAGCCTTCCCGCTACTACCACTTTGTTGCCGGTATATGGTTTTCTATCTACTACCATTCGTAATATCCATAATCTCCACACTATAACAAAACCAACCACCTAAGAGCATCATCCACATCATATCACAGCACAGAAAATACCCCGCGTCTTCCTGTAACAAAAACCTACCAAATCAATCAAACGGTAGGTAGGTAGTAACCAAAGATCCCGATTTCAGGTTTCTTCATTTCCATCAACTGTTTGTTACAATAAACGAAAAAACTCTAACCCATCTCGAATCACAAATCCACTTACCTACCTACCTACCTACCAGAGCACACCTACACACAGAAGTTACCATAAAACACCTACAAAATTTAAAATCCCAACATAATAAAACTCCAGAAACACTATAGATTACCTACCTCCCTTTATAAACCACCTCATAGACAGAACCTAGGTTATACATATACCTAAAAGCGATGGACGCTAAAGTACTACCACATTAAGACAAGAGACCTACCTTATATAATATTATACTACCCCAGATATTAAAATGTCAACCATTCCTCTAGATAGATAGTAAGTAAAGCTAAAGATAATCAACACACCAGATACACACACATACAAAAACTATAGACATTAAAGAAAAGTACAGACAGAATGCATTGCAAATCAATACACCGCAGGTTTGTTGGTCTTCCCCTATATCTTCCTTCTCCTCTACCTTTCTCTATAATATCTTGCAGAATTCTTGCCTATACACCTCATGCAAACACCTAGTTCCTAGTAAACTTTCTTACCCATAAAAGGTGCTATGCTGGGTCATAATTTAGAGTATAGGTAGGTAGTATCCCATAAAACGTATCTGTTCTCCGTGGGAGAGATAATATAAAAAGGAGAGAACGAAAAAGACCGTCCGAGACCAGCAAAAATAAAAATTAGCAGAGCACCGGCCTATTTCGTCTAAAGAGGACTTTCATAGATGAGTTTCAATGTTCACAATGCACCCGCCCCCAACCAACCAGCCCCCATAATTTCCATTCCATCCACGCCCCCATTTACGTGCGTTCGTTCCACTCATTCTTCCCATACATTTCCATTGATTTTTCTTGTGGTACTGTACTAGTAGGTGCGAGCTCGCTTAAATTTGGAGTGCGATCATGATCATCGAGTCTTCTTGACTTCCATGGCCCATCCCTCAATGCCCTCCCCTCGACTCCCAACCTCTAGTCCCAACGGCTTCTCTACATCCTTCATACCAACCGCATCCTTGACCCACTCGGCACCCGCCATACCACCCGCATTCGCTCTCATCGCAGGGTTCAACTCCAGCATTGGTTCCAAGAAATTTGCGACCTTCTTTGCCTCTTCTTCTTTGAAATGGTATTTCTCCTTCAACACGTCAGGAAGCGCCCAGTGACGCAGTCGGTGTATGTTTCGGAGCTCGCCCTTGCGGTTGAAGATTTCTTGTGACCATTTGCCAGAGAGGCAAAGGGATTTAGGGAAGGGGCCGAGGAGTTCGATGATTTGTGCAATATGGTCGTCATCTTTACCGTATTTTGTGCCAGACTGGGGGTCGAATAGGTAGTCGCCGGTTATGAGTTCAAAGACCTGGGGGAAAGGATTAGAGTAAAAAAGAGAGGATCTGATGGCGTGGAGACTTACCATAGCTGCCATACTCCAGACGTCGGTACTTGCGCCCCATTTGGAGCCAAGAATTACTTCTGGGGAACGGTACTGCCGAGTTTGGATATCGTTTGTGAAGTGATGGCCGGTCCAGCATGCATTTCCTAAATCCGCGATTTTGACAGAGATTGTGTCGAAAGCTGTATCTTCGGCCTTTTTCTTCTCGTTCGAGTTGGATTTGTCAAGAGAAATACCAGAGATATCTCTGGTCAAAACATCGCTATTCAAGTCAGCGTCCAGAAGCCAAGACCCATGTGGCACACTTACGCAGTTTTCTCCCTCTCCTTCTGCTTGTCTTCGTCCTCCTTTTTGATGGGCGATGGCGACTTCGATCCAGGCTTAGAACCTCCTATTGCACCACTCATTACGACGCCATTCGCAGAAACAGGGCTCTCCAAGGACTTGACTGGAGATTCTTTACCTTCTTGCATCATTTGGTTGAGACTCCCATGAGAGCCTGGCGTGCTACCAGGAAACCTCAACAGATCCGCCTGACTAAAGCTCGCATTCAGAGGACTTGGTAATGGCTGACTTCCCGTGATCAGAGTCCTGCGTCTCCTCCGTCCATTCCTGTTATCTTCTTTGTCCTGCTCCTTCTTGGCTGCATCTTCCTTGACAAACGTCTTAACAATCTGCTCCACGTCGCCAATCTCTATTAACACGTTCTCAGGTTTAAGATCTGTGTGTATGATGCCGCATTCCCGGTGGAGGTAATCTAAGCCTAAAAGGACTTGCTTGGTGATCTGCTTGACAAGTGCTATCGGTATACCGCGGTGGTTCCATCGCTTGATCAGACCTAGTAGGTTCTCTCCTAGGACCTCAAAGACCATGCAAACATGTGTACCGTTGGGACCCTTATGTTCAAACGAATCCAGCAAACTGACAACATGCTTCCTTCCTGGATGATCAGGCTTGGCCGCCACGATCTTGTTGAGCAGTTTGATCTCGTCTATGGCCGTCTCAGTATAATGCGCGGCAGACCGCACGACCTTTAGCGCCACATGCTTCCCAGTGACGTTATCCTTAGACAACCAGACAGTAGAGAAGTGACCCCAGCCCAGCTTGCGCACCACTGTGTATTTTCCATCTTTGAACTTCTCGCCGACGGTGACAGGGTGATAGCCGCCCTTGCAGTAGTCTTCGGAGTCTTCTTCGTCGGCGGTTGTCTCAGCTGCATCTTCGCGCGAAGACGAGGAGGACGGTGATCTGTTCATTGTGCCTTTAGTAGAGGTATTCGAGGCACCTGTTGATCTGTTGCCATAACAATCTCGGATTAGCAGATTGTGGTATTTTTTTCACACCGGTTTTGTTGGCGGGGCAAGAAAAGGACGCAACGCAACACAACAAAAACACCAGATTCGCGATCCAGGCCAGGCCTGCATGCCTGCACGCCTGCACGCCTTGCGCGGACGGTGCTGAATAGTAGATAGTGTTCAGTCCAAGAATGCGAACCACTTACGAATTGGCAGCAGCCATGTTCTCATCGTGGTGTCCTTCCGTAGTAATTATGGGCTTCAGATCCTTCTTCCGTTTCTTGTTAGCATTGCCATTCGCAGGAGTACTGCCGCCGCCCGAGGCATTCGATGCGACCTGCTTTGCTTTCTGAATGGCCGCGTTTTTGATGTGAGTGCCGTTCATGCCTGCGGTGTCGTTTCGTGGGTCTCTGGACGCAAAAGTATGTTATGACGGCACACGGGCGCTATCCGGGCGTGCTGACGACCTCTACCTGACCTAGGGCTTGGCTGGGCTGGATTCCTAAGTTGCCAGACAACACATCGATTCTGAGGGGATGATATTTAATGCGAGGGGTGGTGGTTACGATGACATTTAATTGTGTATACAGGAGTCGGGTCGGGAAGTGTGGTGTGCGGTCTGAATTGGGAGACAGTATTGGCAGTCGTAGTGGCAGCTGGCTGATGAGCGGGCGATAGAAAGTGGTGGAGGGGTTAGGCTCAAAGTCTGGAAAACGTGGGTCTGTTCTGGGAATAGGCGCGCAAAGCCTAGCCACCGCGATGAGCGATGAGCAGGGGCCTGGAGATGTTGATGGGAGGAGATATTGATGTTGATCACAAGAAGGGCGTCTGGAGGCTTAGGACAGGATATATACACTCAGCGACAGGAGAGGGTCTGTGGCACAGGTACAAGTACAAGTACAGGTACAAATACATACATAGAGTACACGATACAAGATCACCCCCAGGGCAAACGGGCAAGAGAGAGGAGGTTGAGGATTCCGGGTGCAGATAGATATGGAGATGGATTTGTCGCAAGAAGGCTGATGGCCCTCTTCCTACCCAATCATCCTTCCGCAAGTCTACTAGGGGCTAGCCCAAGAACATCATTTGCTGCTGCTGTACCTGGATCGAGGGATCGATGGGCCGCTGAGAGGGCAGAGTTGTCTTCTTATATGCTTATACTTGGTCATGAGTAAGACAAGAGTTTTGAGTTGTCATTTTCCATCCATATATCAACTTAGGATCTCATGATTCAATTCTCACTGTGGTGAGGCATTTTTGGTGTTGTCGCAATAATGAACGCTGGTTGGATATACTATTGCTTCGTAGTCGGTACAGTAAAATGCAAGCGTCGGGGCGTCCAGCAGGGCTGAACGTCATGGCTAGCCATGCCAACTTTTGGCAGACCTCTGCTGCTGGCAGAGAGCCACATTCTCTGCTTCGAAAACGGTTGTATCGAAGTAGAGTGGAGTTGAAGCCCAGGTGTTGAGACATCAATCACGTGTCAGTTCCCTTTGGAGCGCACCGGCCCGTTTGCCAAGGTCAATGTCAATCTAGGTCACTGTCATGTATTGCAATCGTTGCTAAGAGACATTTCATATTCTTGATTCTTTGAAGCACTTTGTAGGCACTAAACACCTAATTAATCGACGCGATATTGGAACGGGCTTCTTGTTGCGAACTGTTGCCTGCTGCTACTCGCGGTGATCGCGAGAAGTTGAAACAGTTTCTATAAGGTCTTTGACTTACCGGTACCTAAACTAGTTCTACCATCCGAGTGTGTGTTTGTACGTCTTTCTTACACCCGGTGCCTACCATTATCATCCACTTCTGACAATCGTGGTTATGGAGATAGATCGTTCTTGTAATTTTATTTAAACTATCTCGCAGATTTAGTGACGCACGCTTACAAAAGAGTATACAAACGAAAACGTCATAGAATCGACGTTGGTTGACTATCCACCCCGGCCTTCCCAACCCAGCCCCCCTTCCCCCTAGTTATACACAGGAAACTATAGAATTACTTGAGAGGAGCATTATTGATAGCCGCAATCCACTTTTGTTCATCCTTTCTGTAATCAAGTTGTTAGCATATTGAAACAAAGGAGCCATTGTCCCTATTCGTTGCAGGCAAGGCTTGAACTACAGGGATCATTTCGTTTCAAAGGCTAGGCACTCGACTAAAGCGTGCATTGTGCCCTGAACGCCTGAGTAACACAACTAAAGCCTGAGCTTAATTGTACAGCAGAGAAAGGTAAGGCGTACTTATCAAAAAACATCAATCTCCCAATAACAGGTACCAAATCCGCCTGCCTCTTCCGATCTTTTTGTTCTAAAAACTGTAGTAAAATAGTCTTCAAGTAAACAAAGTCGGACTTCGCAGGGCCTCCATTTGAGGAAGGACCAGGACTTCTGGCTCGATCGAGACTCGAGCGTTCTGAACTTCGAGCAAGCTTTGACTCCAGGGTCTTGATGGACTTTTGGGCTTTTTCAAGCTGCTGGTTTAAGTCATCCATCTTGCGTCGCAAGTCAATGTTCAACTTCGTCGTGTCGCGGTTTTGCTTTTCGCTGCTTTCGAGTGCATTTCGTAGCTCTGACATGGCAGAGCGAGACTCATTTACTTCCTTCGTAGCATTCTCTGAAGAGGCTTCAAGCTCATCACGACGCCGCTTCCACTCCTTTTGAGCATGGACAAGCTCGTCTCGCTCATCTGATGTGCGTTTGTAATCACGCTCCGCATCCCGAATCTTAGTTTTCAGTTCCTCTACCTCGCGTGCTCGTCGCCGCCCATCAGTACTAGCTTCGTCTTCAGCACGGTCGCGTTCCTCGATGGCTGCCTCCATCCTCTCGCGCATCTCGCGGACTTTCGCATCCGCACGATCGTCAACATCTGCAAGGAGGCGGCGCATGGTTTCGCCTTCACGAGTCCGCTCGCTAAGTAATCTTTGGACTTCGCCGAGTTCCTCTTCAAGGCTATCACATTGCTCCTTTGCTTCTTTGAGTTGTGTTGCCATTTCGTTCTGCTGGTCTTGCATCGAGCTCAGAAGGCCTTGGGCGTTGTTGTATTGCGAGCCTCTGAGGTCAACTTCCTCTCGGAGACTCTTAGACTCTGTGGTGAGTTTCGACACTTGCTCCTCCAAGTCCTTAACCTTTGTACGCAATTTGCCTGCCTCGTCCTTGACTTCTACCAATTCGCGTTGCGCTTTCTCGGCGGTTGCTGAGAGCGTAATCTTCTCAGCCTCGGACTTTCTCATATCTCGCTGTGCAACTCGCGCCTGGTCTTCAGCCTTGGTCCGACTATTCGTCTCTTGAACAATCTTCTCATTCAGAGATCTCAATTCTCCATCTCTGTCAGCAGCCTGCTTTTTGAAGCTGGCGATGTCAGACTTAAGATCTTTCTCCCTTGCTTCCAAGCGTCTTAACTCTGACGTGCGAGCGTTGAGCTCTTCCTTGGTCTGCTTCATAACTGCGTTTTGTTCACGAAGAGATTTAAGCTCAGGCTGGGCCTTTTGTAGAATATCTTGCAAGTTAGTCAGATCCTTATAACGAGATGTGGCCAATTGCTGTGCCGCTCCCAAATCCGTCTGCAATGTGGCCGACTTGATTTTGAGGTCTTCGTACTCTGATGTGAGGGCCTTGAATTCCGCTTCTGCCTTCTCGGAAGACTTAGCTTGATCCTTGCTGGCTTCAATCTCAGATTCCAGTGATTTGACTTTGTCCTTATTCGCTTCTACCTCTGACTCCAATGAGGTGACTCTCGCTTGGAGTGCTAGCTTTTCTGCCTGGAGCTCTTTGATTTTCTCCTTCGCTTCCACGTGTTCTTGACCAACTGTCAAGAAATTATCTTGCATGTTTTCGAGTTCTTCACGTAGATCTGCCTCGGTTTTGCGCTTAGACTGCAACCTCGCAATCTCAGCATCTTTATTCACGACTTCTTCCTTCAGCCTCGATATCTCGCCTTCCAGATCGTTGGTCACTGAAGTAGGAGGTACAGAATCAACGGGTTTCTCTGCTGGCTCGGGCACATCTTGAGGAACAGTCGCGCCAGCATTCGCACCAGCCTTCTTTTTTTTCTTGTTGTTTTTCTTCTTTGCTGCAGCCGGTGCTGCTGGGGAATCGGTAGTTGGAGTTGAGGGTGCTGGGGTAGGTGTTGGAGAGGCTTCCTTGGGCGGCTTATTCAATGTCTCAATCTGGATCGTGAGATTCTCGATACGCTTGGTGTCGTCAGTCTTGGCTTTCTCCAACTCCTTGATTTGAATATCGAGTTGTTTGCAGAGATCATCAGCCTCTTTCTTGGCATCAGATTGAGTCTTCATCTTCTCCTCGTACGACTTTTTCTGGCTGGCAAGGTTCTCCTCCAAACAAGTAAGCTGTGCCTCTGTTGATGAGAGCTTATCTTGAAGCTTGCGAACTTCCTCCTGTTGTGCCTCAATTGAAGTGCTATGCTGAGTTTCGAGCAATGTAGACGAATTTTTGGACTCTTCTAACTCGAGCTTTGCTTTCTCCAGATCATGGGTAAGGCGACTGGATGCTTCCTTTGACTCGTTCAATTCCCGTGTCGCTTTCTCTAAGTTCTCCACCAAACTAGAGCTACTCTCCTGAGCTATAGCAAGATCTTTTTGCAGAGTGGAAACCTTGGACTTGAGTTCCTCAATCTCAGCCGTCTTGGCCTTGACCTCCGACTGTAGTTGTGGGATTTCATCGTCATAAGAAAAGAACTCTTCGGCGACATCCTTGTTGTCGGTTGCTTGTGCGTTCTGCTTAGGCGAGAAGATCCCTAATACAGACGAGACTGGCGATTTCACAGAAGCTGTTGGCGTATCGATATTATTAACCAAAGCCTTTTCAGTGGTGTCAACTGCAGCAGGTTTAGAGCTCCGGAGTGTCGCCAGCTCCTCTTTAGTCTTTGCCGTTTCCTTCTCTGCATCCTCGAATTTCTTCTTGTATTCATCGCGCTCGCCTGAAACACGCTTGAATTCACCCATAACCATATCACCCTTCAGGTTTAACTGGTTCAAGTATTCGACTAATGCCTCCGGATCGCCAATCGTCGTGAGAGGGGTGTTTTCCTTCAAAGTTTTTTCGAACGGCTCGATAGCAACAGCTCTGCCATGTGCAATGCGATAGGAACGAAGGAGTTCTAAAAACCACAACTTAGCATGGCTCACCCTACTTCAACATATGCCATACCTTGATACCGAGATTCCAGCTTCTCAAGCTTTCGCAGCTTTGTGCGCACATCTTGAGGCAACTCAGGTGTTTTTGGGGTTGCATCCTCTGCTTTATCCACTCCATTTTCCTTGACTCCATCATTGCCTTCACCTGAAGGTGCAGGCTCGGTCGAGTTCTCTTCCATTGCAACGGGTGTGCCCACTCTTGAAGGCTCGTCAATCTCGTCCTCAATCACAAATGCCTTTTCAAACTCAGAAGGATCTGGTCCTCTGCTCCCATCGTCCTCTGTTTTCGGCCGAGGCTTGCGTGGCCTTTTATTAGGCGATTCCGTTCTCGACGAGGTAGAGGACTGTCGGCCTACAGTTGACGCTGATCGTGAGGGTGTAGCAGAAGCCGTCGCTTTCTGGCGAGCTTGCTCTTCAGCTATGCGCGAGTCTATTGCGCCCTTGAGTCGCTTGGGACAGATCAGTCAACTAGCTCAGACGAGGCTGTGGATTGGGTGGTGCTTGCCTGGAACATTGTGCCCCTCGCAGGTGCAACTATGATGAATTACGGACCATGCGATCCCTTCAAGAAAAACTCACTGCCATAATTGTATTGTACGTCAATCAAAACAATTCTAGAAGCAGTCAAGAAGCGTACTAGTAGTAGTATACTCTGGCATCATCATTTAAGCTGAAGCTCAGACGCTCAACGACACACGCCGCCCTTATGCAGCCTGTATCAATTTGCAGGGGTCTGAGCGTAGTGTGGAGCTTTAGCCGCAAAGAAAGACAGACGGTGACGACGTGGTCCGCGTGCTCTGGTGCCCTCCCTTGACAACCAACCTAAGAACACTTTGCTGCTACAAAACACCTACCACCAACAACAACTCACAACTCCGAATATGACAAAGTGATATACCTGCCATCACCGACGCGATGGTGTCACTCTGGCCTTGGAAGGTCAGAAAAATACTTATGCTATTTGCTATTTAGGCATTACGTACAGCCTGACTGACTGACACTAAACAGGGCGACGACAATTCCCCAGCTGCCTTCGAAAAGACCTTGTCAGCCTTGGCAACCAAGATCACAAATTCCCAGCAGCAATTGGATTTCTTACGCCAGCGAGGACGACGTTGGAAGGCATTGTGGACCCTGTATACAAGCTTCGCATACCTACTCTGCTTCATTATCCTCTTCCTAGTTGTGGGTTGGACGAACTGGGGTACCTTGGAATACACGGCAATCGCAGGAAGTCCCGTCGTGTAGGTTTCTCTTGTTTGCTGAAAGTATGTAGTATCTGACACGGTTACAGGATATACCTCATTCGAACAGGCATTACCATCTACTATGATTACAGAATCGACAGCGTTACGGCTCGACTGGAGGAGAGACAAGCTGAAAGGGCAAAAACAATTGACAAGCTGAAGGCTGCCACAAAATATAATTCTACACAGGAGCTGCTGGAAAAGTATGGCGGGGCCCCACCAAAGAAACCAACTCCCAAACCAAAGAAAGAAGGCAGCCCTGCAAAGAGTCCACGAAATTTATCACGACCGCCTTCAAGAACGAATATGGGCCCGCCAGCAACGGCAAATATCCCGGGAAGAGATGCTCCACCCAATCAACCTTCCACGCCTCAACCTACACTTCATAGAATGCCTTCGCAACAGTTCATTCCTCCTTCTCCAGCACCGTCAATACAACAGCCAAGCGCTGCCGAATTTGCACCCAATGCATTCTCCTCCCCTCCACAATATATGCATGGTAACGAAGGAAGCATAGAAGGAAAATGGTACGATAGAGTGCTGGACCTGCTCATGGGCGAAGATGAAACGTTGCCAAAGAACCGAATGGTACTGATTTGCCAAAACTGCAAGTTAGTCAACGGTCAAGCACCACCAGGGACGAGAAGACCTCAAGACCTGGGCAAATGGAGATGCTTCGGTTGCGGAGGCTGGAATGGAGAGGAAGATGAAGGCTTACAGGCAGTTAAAGAAGCAAAGAAAATGGTTGAAAATGAGAAAGAGAACGAGCCAAAGACCGAGGAGAAAATCGCTCAGGATGATGGTGCCAGTGGAGCAGAACAAAATGAGAGCAGCGAGGATCTTGTCGTGGTTGAAAGCGGTGATGAGGATTCTGAAGAAGAAAGCCCGAAGCCAAAGAGAGGTCGCCCCAAGGGTAGTGGCAAGAAGAAGACATGACCTGTACAATAATCTAAATTCCGTGGATTTTGCTCGACATTGGCTTCTGCTGATTGAACTAGTCTCATTTTTACTTTCCGAGCCAGTCATCTTCTAGATGACACCAAACCTGTTATCCTCGTTTCCGTCTGAGTCCACGAGGTGGTTCGCGTGACAAGGGTGTCAGTTGCCCTAATTATTTGGCCTACTCGGAATCGAGTTGCCAATTTCTAGTACAAACTCCAAGGACTTTGGCTTTTGATGCCTCGGCTTCTGTTCCTTTGGATCCTTCTGCTCTTCCTGTTCTTCGCATCGCTGACGTCGCTGGCGTCCTGGGAAGTTGGTTTTCAGGGTCGGTAAATAATTTGGTCGCTTCGAAGCGTCTTTCTCAGAAGTCTTGCCCTCACCATTGAGCGCCTTTAGCTTTTCCTCAGAAATCGTGGCTTCGCCTCCTATCCCCTTGAGCTTGTCCTTCTCAGAACCCGTAACCCCTCTTATCTCCCTCTGCTCCTCCTGCTCTTGGCGTCGCTGGCGGCCTTCTAGAAAGTTGGATTTCAGGGTAGGGAACTCATTTCGGCACCTAGAAGTCTCTTGAAAAGCCGTGATATCACCCCCTGTCCCCTTAAGCTTCCCCTTAGACCTCGTGACCTCTCCTTTTGTCTCCTTTTGCTCCTCCTGCTCTTGATGTTGCTGGCGGCCTGAGACGTTGGTCTTTGGGGTCGGCAAATTGTTTGGGCGCCTTAAAGTCTCCCTCTCAGGAATCGTGACTTCTCTTTTTGTCTCCTTGAGTTCCTCCTTCTCAACCGCTGAACGACCCTTATCAATAACCGAATCAAAGTGCCTGCTGTCGAACGTCAAGGAATATCCAGCTGCAACAGGTCTTGGTGGTTTTAGTATCTCTGGTTTCCGTCTCTTCTCGCCTCTTCGCCAGTCTACGTCGTTGGCTGATGATGAGGAGGAGGAGGGTATGCTGCTTGCGGATGGGGAGGAGTCGAAGGTATAGACAGTTCGTCGTTCCCAGAAGCTGGGATTTGGGTTGTAAGGTTGAGGTTGTTGTGTGCGATGATTTGGTTGTGGTCGATAGACAACTAGTTGCTGGTTGTGGCCATGATCGTCTTGATGATGGCGTTCGCGCGGAAGATCTTGCTGTTGATGGCGTGCCTTTGGATTGCGTTTATCAGGTTCAGCTTCCTGTTTGGTGCTCATAGATCGTTGCTCTTGTGCGATGGGATATGCTTCTCTCCTCAACCTCTCCTCAGTCTCCTGTTCCCGCTTCTTCCAAAATCTTCTCTCCTTCTCATCCAATCTCTCCTCTTTGTATCTTCTCATGTTCTCCTCCTCCTGCTTCTCCCAAAAACTTCTATCCTTCTCTTCCAATCTATGTTCCTTGTAGCTTCTCTTATTGTATTCTTCCAACCTTCCCAAAAGCTTCTGATTCCGATAATCTCCTGCGTCCATGTACTTCTCATCATCAGATGGGACGTCATCATCATTTGGCATCAGCGGCTCCACAGTCGGTCTGAACATATCCCATGTAATATCATCCATCATCTTATTATCCTCCTCATCTTCTGGCCCACCCCACTTCCTTCCAGGCTCCGGAATAGGCTCTGACGAATCCATTGCGGACTTGCTATTCTCTTTGCGTCGTTTATCTCTTTTTCCGTGGCGTTCTCTATCTCGTTCTCTATCTCGTTCTCTGACTCGGTTGCCGCGTTGAACGTTGTCAGGCTTAAGTAAATCCGAACCCGTAAAAGAAAAAGGAGATCCAGGTCTCGATAAAGGCCATTCACCAACGACATCCTTCTCAACTCCCTCTTCAATATCATGTGCCCTAGAAACCTCATCATCTCCACTCCTATTAAAAGTACCTGCAAAACACGTGCCCTGAGATTCACCATATAAGTACTCTTCTTCTTGTCTACGTATCTCTTCGTATACATTTATGCGTCTTCGAACTGGTTGTTTTGTACCATTATTTTTATCTGGGTTTGTATTTGGATCTGTATTTGGATCTGTATTTGGATCGATGGCCGAGGCATCATGTTCCTCGGCGTGTTTTTGGAGCCAGTCGATTAGGAAGGGTTCTGCGAATTCTTGGACCTTTTGTAGGCCGGCGTAGGCTAGGTCCATTGTGATGATCTCAGATCTTCAAAGTAAAGCCACGCAGAGCAAAGACCTTTCAGTGAAGGATCTTTTACTTGTCGTCTGTTGATAATGAGCTATGTTGCAAGGTTGAAGTGGGACTGTCTGCCCGTTGCAGATGCCGGCAGGGTTTAAAGCGTGGATATCTGCCAGTAGCAAATACCAGCAAGGTTTGGAGCTGACGAGCTTTGTCTGGTGAAAGATTGTATTGGGATGTTGTCGTGTTTACGGTTCATGTATCTGAAGGTGTGGTGGAAGGTTTATAAAACGAGGTTACATGGGCCGTGAGTCGCTGTTTTGGCTTGGATGAGCGGGTTTGTTGACTACGTTGCTCGCTAATAGCCGACGATATTACCATGAGTCGCAGCTACTGGTTGGACATTCGGTGTCTTTGGGGAAACATGGTGTTGTTTCTTGTGGAGCAGGTTCTAGGTTCGTCGCTAATAAGCGACGAGGTCTCGGCGACACCATCTATGAAGCGTTGAGGTATTGAAAGCACAGCCATTAATTACAGAGAGTGGAATTTTTGAGTTCTTTAGGACCACTTGATTGTATCCTGATACTGTTCATTATTAATTTTAGGATCAAATCTAAAATGCTAGAGACAAGAGGCTTAATGTTTAGTGTTCTGTTGAAGCTGCAGAAACTATCGAGGTGGGTGGAACAACTACGAACATAAAGTAGATGTCGGAAACAGAAACATGAAACTTTCTAATAGATGGTAGATATTGTGAACTTCAAATGCATGAGACAGCTAGTTTTCAATACACAATAATCTCAAACAATCACTTGCATGTACAGTAATGCCTCACTTAGAATAGAAGAAGCATTTAATGTACCTTATTCTAATAAATCAAAAACAACTTAGGATATTCCAATACAACCTACTTGACCTTTAGTAGATAGGGTACAAAAACTATAGTTTTACTTAGGAAATTTTGTGGAATAGTAAACAGAACACTGACTTAGCACTAAGAATCGTTTCACATAAAATTGGAAAATAAATTTACAGTAAAGTTGAAAATGAAAATAGGTTGAACATAGAGAATATAAGCAATACAATAGTATTACCTAGTGGAGCAATGCTTTCCTATTAATAATTCGTTCTTTAGGAAAGGCATGCTCTGGCTCTTAACGTTTGGAGTTTAGATTACATAATAAAGGAAAATACTTAGTATTAATATACCTATATACTTAACGGTAGCTAATAAACCATAATTCAGCAGTTCTTAATTTATTTCCTATAAAAATTAAAACTATGTTCATCCCTTACACCGTTTGTTACTATACAAGAGGACCAATAGGACGCACACAATAAAATACATATATTTTTTGGAGGCGAAATCCTTGGGGTGTCGAATCCCTATTCAAAATGACAGGAAGCGGTGTAAGGGGTAGAATGGGATATTTGCTATATACAAGTCGGAAATAATAGCCATATAGGAGCATTAGGTCTTTTACTTATTAATACATTAGGACATTATTTCTACAACATCTCCTTCCCAAAAGCTATGTCTTTGTCTAAATAACTAGAATTCTAGAGAATTCTTTTTGACAAAAATTAAAAGAAAGGAAGAATATGTTGGAGCTAATCTAATCAAGTACAGCAAAACAGAACAATAGTGTGATTAGCTGACTAAGTGCTTCTAGCGCTATACTAAGTAAGTTGTTGATGATGATGTCAGTTACCACGCTGTCCTAAGGCCGCTAAAAATTTATGTAGCAGTTTTAATCTAGTGCCCTTAAGGTGGCTTTAAGGAGTGGTTCTAAGGTACAAGCGCCAGTGATAAATGACCTAGCAAGCCCGAAGAAGACATCCCCGGAGCCCACCAAGTCATCTATCTTATCTATTCAACTAAACCGATTGCCAGAGACCTTCAAATACTTATTCTGCTCGCCTGCTCATATTGGCTTTCTGGGGTGTTGAGATTTCCTGGGGCTTATGTAGAACATCCTCTTCAATGTATCTGCACTAGCCTAGTACACTGAGTTAGTCACGTCTTATTCACCATATGCTTGTTTCGCGATTCTAAGCTTCGGAGTCATAAACCAGTCCAGTCTTCAATACTAGCTAGTTCAATGTGCAAACTGCCAGCCGTTATTAAACCCCTCGATCCATGTCGCCCATAGTCCTCTGTTCAATTCCAAAAACTTCCAATAACGATTAATTGTCATTTCATCCGCAGCAATTGATTGTTTCGATCCGAAATCTTTGAGATATCAAGCCAGAGATTATTAACTCAGCAACAATGGCACGCAATCACAACGACTTCAAGAAATGCTCTATTCTAAGGATATTCGACAAAGATTCGTTCAAACTAGCTCCGTCTTTTTCCATAGAAAACACCAACGAGTGGCCCCATAAATTCCAAAATCTAAGCAGCCGTCTTACGAAATGCGCAAATCCTACACTCACCTCAACATCACCTACCTTCGAATATTATATGAAGCTGGCACCCGAGATCAAAGATATGATTACGAAAGCGATTTTCCACGACGCTAGGCTGCCCGCCTACAACTTTCTGTTGGCAATCGAACCCCTCAAGAGCCATCACGCGTATGCTAAGTCACTTCTCGAATATGTTGTCGTCAGCCCCCAAAGCTTCGCAGAGTTCAATGAGAAATTCAAAAACAGAAAATACATGGGTATCAGAGCCCTAAGTTTCAAAGGATGCCATCTCGTGTGCTTCAGAGCTCATCCAATGACGGCGAGCAACAATCTGAGCTGCATTCTTCTAGACCTACAGGAGGAGGATAGTTTGTGTAGTCATTTTAAAGATAAAACTACTTACCGACAAGCACATGACGCCTTGATGGGTGGGATTGGCTGGCTTTGGACGGCAAGTTGTATTGGGATATTCGAGTTCAGGATTAAGCTCCGGGTACCAGGTGACGACAAAGAAGAAGAGAGTAGGAGTTTGCTAGTGGATCATTTGAACACAAGATTCGGTGTTCAAGGCACAATCGAGGAGAGAGATGATAACCGTGGGGGAGGGCACACATTGCTGTGGAAGAAGGGGTGGAAATAGTATTCAGTCATATCACTTTTGTATTAGTCCAAATCTCTACGCTTTCTATGACTACTTGTGGATCTCACTATGTTATTCAAATATCATATTTCCCAGTCCGCAGCTATGGCGCACAATGATTGCAGTATAGTAATGACTGTACTTTCAATGAATAATACTTCTACTAGATTAATAAAATTATACCTTGCCATTAGTCTTTGGCAAAAAAACACCAAGAATTCCCACTCTCATTTGCATCCAATGATAAACAATAAGTTACCTCTAACGAAAATTCCTGACTTCCAAGTACGTTGTATGACTCGGTGTAGGTCACTCGGTTAAGGATCCTTTTCCGACCTGGCTGACTCCAAACTCTGCCGCATTCTTCTCTTACGATTCGCGTTTAAAGCGGCCATTATGAGCGGGTTCTCTCTGATGTGTATGAGCCTTCAATGGAAGTAGCAATGATAGTTTCTAGACACACTCAACACAGGAGCATGTGCTATTTTCTTCTGATCGAATTGCCAAATACCAAACTAAGGGTGCCATTGATACCAACGTTAGTACAAAAAATTGCATTGAGAATAAATTGACCAGCAAGCACTTACGAAGCAGCTCCAGGTTCTCACGGTATAAATTTTTGATATTACTGCCAAACTTCCATTGAAAATCTTACTTGCACCAAGTTCCAGCCTTTTCTGCTTGCTTTCTCGTTGTATTAGAGTTTGCCATCTTTTAGTCTAACAAGCTCAAAGATAGTTTGCATAGGGTGATAGCAATCTTTTCTTAATAAGTATTTAATCCCCTAGACTTCTGTTTCTACCGACCTTTGTATCATGCGGTGCATTGTTAGAATGAAGTGGGTACTCCTCTTAGATAACTCTCATTATATAATTACCAGAATTTGAAGCTCAGTTATCTATATAAATGCCTTTGTTTTATCTCGCATGACATTGCTGTTAGAGAGACTAAGAATTAAATACAGCCATTGCACGCATAGACAAGGACAAGAAATTTGCTTGAATTGAACACAAAATCAAGACATACTCTCTCACTTGCTTCAAGTATCAGAGGTCGAAACTTATTACGCTATTCTACTTCCAGTTAATTGGCTACCAGAAGAGGAAGATATGTCACATGTTCCGCCATATTCACTGTACAGTGTCGAGGCTGGGAGCGCGCGCCGGGCTGGTGAGTTACTGCTCCAGATGTGCACATCTTGGTGAATGACTGACCCTGCGCAGGTATAAAAATCCCCTTCTCCACCCATCTTCCTGCAAACTTTTCTTCTTCTTTACAACACACTTTCTCGACACCACTCCGACTTGGATACCTTTTCCCACAATCCCAAACGCAAACGCAACCTTTAGCGCTTACACTCGTATCTATTTACAGGTCTTTGTCTCTCTGCAAACTGTCTTTTAAAACTTCCCTACCTGAACCATCCGCACACAGTACCTGAACTCAGTAGCTGAGACTACATCATGTCTTACAACAACGCTAAGGCATCCCAGCCTGAGGACTCTTCTACCAACCCAAAACAAGTGAGCACAACCTGCGGCGTTATTTATATTGAACAAGTATTCTAACTAGTAACTACCTTGTGCAGGGCCGCGATATTGGCAACTTGAACCAAGACCAAACCTCCAAGGGAGGCAAGTCTAAGAAACAGAAGTGGGAGGCTTTGGACTGGCGCGCACCCCGTAATACAGCCCCTAGCACAAATTATCGCCATTTGCAACGTCCTTCTGGTTCTTCACGATCAGCTGCAGTTGCAAATCAATCGAACTCACGTGGAAAGACCACCGCAACATCAGATTCACCCACAGGTGGACACGTTCGTGAAGCCGAAGATGTCTTGTCTGCCATGGAAAAAGTCTCGCTTGAGCCCACAGAGAAGACTGCACCAAGGTACTGTTAAGAGGAAAAACTCAATCCCGACTGTGAGCCAGGAACTAACATATTTTTTTATAGAGAACCTTTGATAGAGTTTCATTTGTTCCCTGGTCTTCCGGCAGAGCTTCGATGCAAGATCTGGGCACTGGGCTTTACACCACGCATCCTCGAAGTCGAGCGAAACCACGACAAAGCCGTAGCCGAGGAGCGTCCCGGCGCTCACGATTATTGGCAAATTTCCCGAAAGTCTTCAGAAGCAGTACCCCCAGTCCTGCTTGCTTGCCGTGAGTCTCGGGAGGAAGGTTTGCGTACTTGTCAGCAGTATGATCTCACAGATAAGGATATCAACGACAGTGGACCACCAGCCAAGTTGACGTATTTTAATCCGTCGTTTGACATCATATACTTTGGCGAGGGCACCTGCATGGAGACAGTTGTTCATTTCTTTTGGAACTGCCATCGTAAGGGCTATGACATTGCTCGTGTAGCTATCCTTTGCACTGGCCAGATTACGAATTGCCATAAGTTCGAGGATGACCCGTGGTATGGTCCTGATGAATACGAATGCGTTTTGGGCCATACTATTGCTGGAGGCTGTACATTGATGCAGGCTCTTCATGGAATTGATCAGGAAATCGCCTGGAATCAGCTGGCTCCGGGGTGCAAGGGATTAAGAGAGGTATTTTGGATTGTGAAGAGCAACTTGATGCCTGTAAAGGTTGGTGAGATGCACGACAAAGTTACTCTGAGACCTTCCGTTGGCAATGGTTTGACCGCAGGACAAAAGAGTCTCAAGGCGAAGATCGAGGAGGATATTCAACGTGTTGAGAGCGGCGACGGTCTGGAGCGTGTCGGTGAGAACAAGTGGGTTGGAATTTCAAAGCCTACCTTCAGATTTATGTCACTTGCTCCGACCCCAGAAAAGGACAAGGCGTATGACTCGGTTATTGTTCAAGCCAGAGACCTCAACAAACTCACTAACCGAGGCTACGACTATGTAAAGGATGTCGAGAAGTGGAGTGGTTGCCGTCTTCAACTTTGCGGAAAAGACTATCCAACTCAGAAAGAAGTCGAGCTGGGCTTCTATGGTACCCAGTCGGAGATTGCATACGCCAAGAAGAAGATTGAGAACAAATTGGTGTGTTCCCTTCTTCAAAATAGTACCTATTATGACCTAACATCGAAGCAGAGATTCCGAGGCGGCGGCAACAACCGACGACAAAACTAGATAAATTCCGACGGGGCTTTCTTCAGCAAGTATTGGGGATACGGAAGCTTGCCAGTGGTCGAGTAGAAACGATCCTTTTCCTGTCTCCGAAGCTATGATCGGTTGAACTCCCTAAGGCAGTTCCCTCTGTCACATGGTCTTCACCGCGTGTAAGTCAATAGATGTAATTCAATACTAAATATAAACACTTGTACAAGCCACTGAAGTGGACGGGTGTCTTGACAAGACACGGTGACAAATATTTCCCGGCTATGATAACAGAGGGCTAACTAATTAGCTGTGTTGTCCACTCCGGTCTGTCTATACAGCTATAGTGTCCTCGCAATGAATTAAATAAAACTAGAAGTTCAAATTAAGAAGGCCTATTGCCGACTTTTCCTTAAACGAACTATATATTATATTGTTTTAGTCTACAATTTTGCTATTCTAATAAATTTACATTCCTTAGGTTACTTTCAATAATCAAATCTCTTAAACATCTTAACGCCAATGTTATTACAATCTTTAAGCTTATGTCACTTGCGCCAACTCCTACAGTTGGGAAGAAATACGACTCAGTCATCATCCAAGCCAGAGATCTTTACAAGCCGAGCTACCGAGACTATGAATATATCAAGCAGGTTGAGAAGTAGAGTGACTGCACTCTTCAAGTCTGTGAAAAGAAGTACCCTACCTAGAAAGAACTCGAAGTCGGGTTTTATGGTACCGAGGAAGGTATTTCATATGCAAAGGCAAAGATTACAGACAAGCTGGTATGTTCCTTTTTCTGACTTTCATTCACTCATAAACTAACATCCTTCCAGAAGTCCCGAGGTGGTAACACAAAAGGAGGTGGTAGCTCTCGAGGCGCTTGAGGGGTTAGTAATACGCGAGGTGGTAACAACGGACGGGGAAGTTAAATTGAAGTACCTTAGCAAGGGCTTTGTCAAGCAATCATGTGGGGGTACAAAAACATCTGGACCTGGTAGGGGAGGAGTGAAGATTTTAGTCATTGCCCGTTTCCGAAGACAGGCACTGTTGAAGTCCAAGACAGTTCAATCTGTGAAAGGGTCTTCACCGCTTGTAGGCTAATACGTAAGCTAATATTCAACGTCAAACTTATTTTCAGCACTTGTTTAACATAAGCCATTGAATTCTAGTAGGCCACTAACTAGTTGGCTGTGTGCCTTGCGCTTCAGCCTCTCCATCCAGCTGCAATTTCATTTCGCGTATTGAGTGAAATCAATTTTGTTTCTAGTAGGCCGGTCAATTGCTGACGTTGTCGTAATTTTGACTATATTATATCATCTCAACCTAAAATTTTGCCATTCAACCGCATCTTCGCTCCTGGCGTTACATTCAATGATCGACGCCCTTCTCCGACATCTTTACGCCAATCTTAGTGAACTCGTCCAGATCCTCTTTTGGGAGACCCAAAATATCATTGTGTAGGTCCTTGGTCGCCCCATAGTTTCCACTTGACTCTGGGAAGAAAGTTCTTGAGTATAGCAATTGTGCATATCCTTTCAAGTTCCCCTTTTGCATTTCTTCCACTCCATTCTTGTAATGTTCCTTGACCGGGACCTTCGTTATTTTCCAATCTTTCATTTCCGTACCCGTCACGCGAAGAACAGACTCCAGCATGTCGTTCTGGCTGATGGTGAAGGAGGAAATATAAGCAGGCTTATTCTTGAAGTGTGTCGTCAAAGTCACGCTCTTATCATCCTCGCTATCTGGTGCAATCTTCAAACTCAACAAGTTCGCAACACCACGCCCACATTGTGGCCACGTACTTGTATTAATCTTCGTGTCCCCGTCGTCAAATAGCGTTACGGTCTTCTCCTTGAAATCAAATCCATATCGGTATGGTCCCCCAGCTAAGCTGAATTCATACCAAAAACCACACACAACAGAGATCCAAGAACTCTTCCCCAGTGATTCGAGATGTTCGCGATACTTGAGTTTTTTGGCCCCAGAGAAGTTGTCTTTCCCCATCTCGACATTAAAAGTATCAAGTCCAAAATCGTTGGGAAGAATCCAGGGTACGTTAGCACTAGCTGCAGCGTCGACAAGCTTGGTTTGCATCTCAGGAGGTGCCCTCACGTTCATGGTGATTATAAGAGCGTCTTGGCCTTGGAGTGCTGAAACAAGTGTGGATTGGTCGTCGTAGTTGACTTTTTTGATTTGTACACCGGAGGGCAGCACATTGGTACTGTCGGAGCGAGTAATGGCAGTAACGGTGTGTTTTCCAGTCTTGAGTAGCGCTTCTGCAATGAACTTGCCAACATTACCGCCAGCCTGGGAAAATGTCAGTTAAATATTGGATATGAATTTGAAAGTAGAACTAAAGTTTAGGTTAATTGGTCACTTACCCCGACAATCGCAACGTTTTCGATGAAGTTCTTGGCCATTTTGATGGTAGTGGGAATTGTATCTCAGAAACTTGGCGGAATACTTAATAAAGGCAATTGTTGTTAAATCTTGGTTTTCCAAAGGGCATTATGGAGTAGTCTTCAAAGGAAATGTCTTGGAGTTTATACTGAACTTCAGCGCCGCAAAGATACATTAAGTCCGTCATGCTGCCACGTAGGGTTAGGGTCGGCAAAGCTGCGCCAACGCTAATCTCAAACTCGTATTTATCCTCTCCCCGATAGGTAGAGGTAGCGAGTCCAACGCCATTCAGGTGACAGAAGTTCAAAGACGGAATTAGGATTTTAAGTACCTTCTACACATTTACGGACATAGGAGATAACCAATAGTCCTCAAGTCGGAGACTAATTTATCAAGTGTGTAGGTACGTAAGGAACATGTTTTAGTGTCATACGGAAATGCGCAAGGAAATATCTCCATGCTTTAATAAACACTTAAGTAAAACTGTTCCCTAGCGCTACTTTGCCTTCTTAAGGTGTTTTCACTTCAAAGAATGTAGAATACCGCCTGTTTGTTTTTTTTTTTAAAAAAAAAATCAAACCCCTATATCTAAGTATTCATATTTGATACAAAATGCCTAATCCTAATTATTTTGCATTCTCAGAAACTGCGTTGTAATCCGACTTGGTACTTGACACTAGTTTCCTATACTGTAGCAACTCATACTACTCTAAATACTTTCAATTTGATCATATTAGTCTTGATTCTTCTTGAATTCCTAACATGCCTAGCTGTAGGCATAACATATTGTCAAAGCCTTCTTATATAAAAGAAAAATGTCAAAGAGAGTTTACTAACGTGTAGAAATGCGGTAGGAAAAAGCTTGTTACTATTAAAAATTAAGAAGTAGGTAGTAGGAATGTAGGCAGATGACTTTAACGACAGGAACTATATACTCTATCAGATAGCGCATTAGAAGTAACGAGATCTGTTGCATTCAATTCAATCCATTCAATTTTATTTTCCTCCACAAAGGGTATTCAATGATAGTTGTAAGACTTTTTAAGATACCAGTATCTCCTCGGTACATTATAATATTAGCTAAAACTAGCTTGGTCACTCACAGGATAACTACGTGACATCATTATCTACCAATACTAGACTCACTATATATGCGACCCATAAGTCTGAAGATAGAATTATTACCAATCCTTGAAAATCATTATACTAGGTATAAATGCCCATTATCCCAGGCAACACTATCAATATGGCCCTCTATGTGATCTATTTTGTCTTCGGCATGTGCTATATCCTTCTCATTCTGTTTTACCTTCGACATAGCCGCTTTTATAAGCTCTAGCGTCAGATCCTTTCCCTCCCCGAAATAAAACTAATGTCTCCATCGCGACAAGTCAGAAGTGTAAGAATTTGCTAACACTTCATCTTCTGTATTGCTACTCAATTCGTCCAGCCCTTCCAGACTTTTTTCCAAGCTAATCAGATCATGTTCATAGTATCTTAGCAATGGTTTAGGATAAGATCTCATTTTTGCTAGGAGGCACTCTCTACAAATTTCGAGTTTCTATTTGGATAGATTAGTTCTGAGCGTTGCCCAACTTTGAAAGGTTGCCCGCCACCGTTTTAAAAGTCTGCGTGATAAAGTGTGCAGCTTCACATTGCCGGTGTCGCTCCTCCACTTACACATGGCTTCACCGTCCATCAGTCCATGTGTGTAGGAATCACCGACCACCTCCGAACAGTTTCATGTCACATATCCTAGGCTGGGGTGGTCTGAGGATTTTGCGAGAACCGCCGTCTCGGAGTGCGAAGGGAGTTTGACTACAGAGAAGAATATATAAATGGTCGCCAGCGCGCAATGTTGCTGGTCCAAGTCCTATATAACCTTCATTGGTGATGAAAAACGTTCGTCGAACTGTTGCTAAACGAATGACGGTTTCAATGCTTAGAGATATTTTTGGTGTCACAAAGGAAACATGGCCTCCGAGGTTTTCGAACAAGAAATGTAGTAGAGTATGGAGTATCCTCATTGAAATGAGGATATTCTAGGGAAGCATGGAAAATCAGTCACGCCAAATGACAGGACGAAGAAGCAGAACGAGGAGAATTGGGGGCCGATAGTCTCGTTGCCCAATCATAACTCTCGGCCCCTACTCGCACAACATGGCCGCTGACATGCATGCTGACAACCCCAGAGCTTGCAGGGAGCGTAGCGTTAGCCTTACGACCTCGAATATCTCACCTCCAGCTCATTCAAAGTTCTACGAAGTATGCTCTCCAAGACACCAAAAAATACTCCTGATCCTGTGCTCCATGGACCCAGTCACAGCTCTAGGCGCAGCCGGTTCCATCATCGGCATCGCAGGATTCGGCCTGCAAGTAGCAACCACGCTCCAAACCTACGCCGAAGCAACCCTCGAGGCAGACGATCGTATTCGCGACATCGCGAACGATGTCAGCGCTACAGCCTCAGCGCTCCAACGACTCCAAGCCGTAATTGTTCGCGATGATAAATTACCCCAGGGAAGGATTTTCAGTGTGGAAGGTCTGAGAGTTGTAAATAAGATTGCTTCTCAATGTGACGCGGTTTTCACGCGCATTGTGGAGTTGTTGAATAAGGCTGGAAAGCCTGGGGGCCAGTTGTCGAATTCGGAGAGAGGGAAGGATTTGAGGTTGTCGACTTTGGATCATTTGAAATGGCCGTGGTTGGAGCCGAAGATTGCGAGGTGTAGGCAGGAGTTGGAGAGGTTGTTGTTGAAGCTGTTGTTGATGTTGCAGATCTCGGATCTTGCTAGTCAACAGACAACGTAAGTTCATCTCTCAATCTTTCTCTCAAATTCCTGACTCATGGGTGTATGGATATCTCAATTTTCAATATTCAATGTTTCATTGTCCCAGAATTTTTCGTTCCAGAAAGAACCTTACTTTCGTTAATCGACCTCGATTATCGTAGATATCAATTGCCCTCGTATCTGAGATTAATGCTGATCCGTGATCAGAACGCTGGGCAATATTTCAAGTCAGCAGGCGCATGAAAAACAGCTCAGAGAGGTTATTGCAAAACTCAAGGGTCGTGAGGAGCGTTTAACACATTCGCTCGAGGCGGCAATATTCGGAAGTCCAGTTCGTGAAGATAGAAAGCTCTGGAGGCGGATGAGTGGTCGGGATATTATGACTGCGGTGCCCCGAGTCTCGTCCTTTAAGCCTGGTAAGTGTTACCCTATGACCACCTGACCCTGATTATTCAAGTGCTCTGCAAGATTGGCCGCTTATGGAACACAGAGGGTAACTCAACTGTATTGCCACGTGAAGCACGCAAGTCCCTTGAGCGACAGCAGCCAGCTCAAGATGCTCCCCGTGAAAATATCGACACATCGAAAATGTCCAAAGCACCGCCGGATCCTAGAGACTCCCAAGAGAACGGTATTCCAGAAGGCTCAGTGAAACAGAATAATTCAAAGGGCGTTGAGTTTGATGAAAGCGCGGAGCCAAATCACAGAGATTCCCCTCTCGAAGCCACTGTTCTTCCCGAAGAGACGTCTGCCGGACAAAGGCCCCAGCCCGAACGAGCTCAGCCACCGATCAATCCAGAAATACCAGCTGTAAAACAACGTCTCGAGGTCTATCTTATCAAAGTAGATCGAGATGAGAAGTATTTGTTGAAACTGCCACTTGGGCAGGAGGAGCTAAAAAAGCAAATGGATGCCGTCCTTGCTAGGACTCAAGCCCCAACCTGGGACACTCTCATTTCACTGACACCCAAGGAGCAGGCTACTGTACACTATGCTCTCGACTACTCAAAGCAACAAGATAAAATCGATCCAATACTCGTTGCTATCGAAGTCAAGCAAGCAGCAGAAGGGCTCAGTGCATCGGAGCCTCGGCAAATTCTCCTCTTTCTCACCAAAGAAGCAGGAAATACTGGCAATCAAGCGCTGGGCCTTGAACGGCCAATATATACACGCATGGCTCGACGCCATCTCTCGATTGAAACGCTGAATCGATACAGACTGCCATATGAATTCGTAAGGCAGCACTCTTCCTGCAATTTTCAATTTACTAAATATACCAGGACATTGACCCGAACTATATTCTCATCAAACGCTGGGTCCCCGAAGACGAACAAGACTTTCTATGGAGTCACACTCGTGAGATTCGTGAGCGTCGAAGAGAAGGGCTTCGCCTCATGACAGACAAGCGTCAAAAACATTCAAAGCATCGAAATTATGACGACGAGCTTCACATGGTGATGGAGAAGAAAAAGAAACATCGCTCGCCGAGCCATCTCTTGCAGTGGGTTGCAGGACCAAGTCGAAAGACCACCAGACACTCGAGCACGAACATCGATCACGGCGGGGATCGAAAACATTCTCACAAGCCTAGCCCTAGCCCTCTGCTCACATTCCTTTATGGGGGTTCTAGACACACAGAAGAGCCTGGCGCAGTTGTCGATGATGGAAAAGTGGATGATTTGCTCGCGAAATACACGACAATATTCAAGGAAGATGAACAGCCGGGCAAAAAAGTCGAGACGGAAAGGCAGGAGAAGATGGATGAAAGCGCGAAAATCAGCAACAGCGAAGAGGACAGGTTTGGAGAAGAGTTTCTACGAAGTACGAAGCTTGATGACTATTTCTCTGATGATGAGCATAGAGTAGGCTTGAGTTCGGTGACCGTGAGAAGAACAAGGAGATCACGATTTATGAGGAGCTTGAGAAAATTGTGGCCATCTGCTATGCCGAGAATTCAATTTCGTCGTAGGAGAGGCAGTGTAAGTAGTGGCTCTGTTAGTTGGTCCAGTAGAAGTTCGGTCGATGACTAGACGAGACTCTGAGGCCATGACGTTATCCTGGACTTTTTGAACTTCTTCATGGATGCTGGCGTCTCTGCTAGCCACATAGACCTGAGTCAGCCGCATACCTACTGTGTAAAGTATAACTAGGATGGTCTGGATTCGCATACTTTGGGATTTGAGTATTTAAACTCGGTATACTCTGGGTTGAAGTGGTTTGGATGGCCTGTAAAACGAACAGTTCGCTAATTTTGGCTAATGCCGTGTGTACGGAAAAAGGGAGCCAGAAAAAGTCCCCTTCAAAATAAATATCTGATAAATAGTCGTAAATTCAAAAAACGGCCCTGTTGCGCATATGAAGAACATCCTTCAAAGGACTTTCCTTTGCACGATGCTTATCCTGGTCGAACTTGTGGCTCTTGGTAGTGGCGGATATGGCTGCGCGTTAGACTATTGTCTCTGATCTCAGAGTAATTGAGGAAGGTTTTTAATTGCGAGCTGGCTCTGCCAATACGTTCAGAGTATTTCCCGATCCGACTAGCGCAAAACGAAATCTCTTGGCCAGAACGTATTCTTATATATGTAGTTAAGTAACTTAAAGGAAACTAGAAACGTTATAAATATACTTAGCGTAGTATTTGACTTGGGCTCCCAATCTGTTCCTTGTAGACACCAAGTAGCAATTAGATCATGGTTATCTTTATTGATCAGTCGAGTGGTGGATGTAGAAGCAATATGGATAGTAGCAGCACATAGCGTCTGTTTGAAAGCGTCTCCTAAGCCGCCGCTACTGCGATCATAGTTCTTGTTAAGGAAATAATCTTGCACCAGGACAGCCCACGAACGAACGACCGACAAAAGCACGTCGTCCGAAAAGGCCGTCTTCCTAGTAACGGTGATTCTGTCGACGTGTAACCCTGCTAATTGAAATGATTCCGCCGCTAATGTTTTGTAAATGCGCCGCTCTTCCATGCGCAAGATAGAAATTTGCAATAGCTGTTAGATATCTCTCTATACCTGGCTCACTATCAAGTTCATCTGGAAGCCAGTCAATCCAATCCGAGATTCCTGCGATGTCATTTAAAGCATCACGCGTTTGTATCCCCCAACGATCGATGCCTAGATATTGACAAATGCCACTCCATTCTTCGGCTCCCTCATCTTGCACGAAGATGAGGCTACCGTCTGTTGCATTATAATTCTCCGTATTGTCAGCCGGCGGCGATCCAGGTCATCGTATGTGGCACTCCAGTCCGGAACCCATGAAGGAAGATCTTGCCGGTCTTTTCTTCTAAGATCTCCAGCAAGGACTGTCAGAGATCTTGTTGCTTTAACAATATCTAATGCCGTAGTTTGAAAGACTGTAGCTACACTGAGGGAGTAATCAGGGAGAATTGACGTCTGATTTCGAACTAAACTAAGAAGAGTATAGACTTTGTCTCGGTCATCGCTTGCTTTTCGACCACTAAATCGTCTTAAAAGGGGTAAGAGTGCAGTCCGCTTGCCATCTCTCCAGAACTCTCGCATGCGTTCAATGTCCAGAATAATCCGAGCAAAATATGCAAGTACAGCAGAGAACTCATGTAGAAACGATGGAGAAGCCGAGAAGCGGTTACGCGAGTCCCAACGTGCGGAATCAACAAACATATCCCATGGTGCAACTGCAGAGCCATAGACTATGGCAACAATTTTAGGGACGACAACCTCTTGGATAACCCAGATCGTATTCCACCATCGGCGAAGCATTAATTGCCTCGGCCCCTCAAAGAGGTTTCTTTGGTATTCGGTATTGATAAATTGTCCAGAGTTAGGATCGAAGGCTGGCAGACCATTCGTAGCCGCTTCTCCAGCGAGGAGATGAAGAAAACAGAAATATCAAATGTATAGTCCATTCTTGCCTTGCCCTTCAAGACCTTAGAAGGCGTCTTTGCTATACGGCGACGATGAAATATTTCGAGGTTCTCTGCATCGCTGTCGTCACAATGGAAGGTTGTAATGGAAGTAGAGACTGATTTGTTTAAGGCTGCAAAGTCATGGAGTGGTACTTGTCTGAGATAGACGATGACTTCCTCGTAGAAGCGAATATGTTATACATAAGATTAACCTATTTAGTCCTCTCTAAGTTATGTAACTAGTTGATATAGATTGTATCGATACCAACGACCAAAATTAATAAGTCGCACTTGTTAGGCGTTTGGTATAGGTAAGTGTGGTTATATTGTGAAGAGTGGTAGAAGGAGCAACGAACGAAATATATTAAAGATGCTGCATGGCACTAAGCTGGATAAGTAGCTGAGGTTACCTTATCCATGTGCAGCCGGATTTTTATGCGAATCGCTGCTATTTTAGTCGTACCTGACCTTTGCTGCTCACGACAACCATGCTTCATCTTATGGCTTTCAGGGAGGTTGTGATGACAGAACATATGGCACTCTAAGAAGTTGTCGGATAATTACGTAGATGGATCATGGTTAGTTTCACGTACCCCTCGAAGCTACTCCCAACCTAATTTAGATACGATGGGACCAACATAACTGTCTTCAGGCATCAACTTCATCATTGAGCCTCTGCCCAACGGTACGAAGAACTGGAATTACGGTCCTGTATGAGCCACAAACAGGAGATGATACAGTCCTTGAGTAAGTGATGAGAGGTTCCCTGATTACATGATGAGAGACACCCGAATAGACAGGTGCATGCTGCTGGTAGCGTCTGAATTAGGCTCGATAATACGATTTGGCGATCTGCTGGATTACTCCTACGAAATTCTAACGATGTGCTTCTAGCATCCTTTTCGTGCACGGCTTGCAAGGTCATCCGCGAAATACTTGGACATGGACCGCCGGTTCCAAAAAAGCGCAGAATTTGACAGCTATCGAGAGCAAGCCTAGCAAGCTCAAAATGGGGTTCTGGCGCAAAGCGAAGACAGAAGGCGGCAGTTCAAATACGCATGATGACAATGCCTCTGAACAGTCCGACGTCTATTGGCCATATAACCTTCTTCCTGAAGACTGTCCAAATGCCAAGATACTTACTTGGGGCTACGATTCAGATATCTCCAAATTCTTCAGTGGCTCTGCGAACAAAAACAACATATTTTCTCATTCTCGAGACTTACTCGAGGACCTCAGCTGGGAGCGACGACACGAGGTAGGTCAACACGTGGCCAAATCATTCCTATCTACCCAATAGCTTACTTTTGCTGTAGTCGAAACGCCCTATCATTGTCGTAGCACACTCGCTTGGAGGTAAGCCGTTACTTTAAGTGCTTCGGAAATAGAAGTGGATGTTTATTAATTAATTGTTAGGTATTATAGTCAAAGATGTAATCTCCAAAATCAGAATTCTGAACCGAATGATCGATGCAAGGGACTGACTTGTTCTAGCTACTTCTCCGCGCAAATGAGAGCAACGACAAGAGTCATCAAGACCTGTGCAACTCAGCAATAGCAACATTGTTCCTTGGGACTCCGCACAGGGGCAGCACGTATGCTGATATGGGAGAAACTATTAGGCGTGTTGCAAGCATCGTAGGATTTGATACGGCTAGTCAGAACATACAAGCCCTTGAAGTTGACGGTGCATTACTAGAAAATTGTGATGAACGCTTCCAAAAGTTATGCGACCGTCTGAAGCGCCACTATGAGGTTCATACTTTTCAAGAAGCGCAAGGAATGAAGGGCACTCAAATCCTTAGTCTGAACGAAAAGGTTTGCAGCATACCTTCTTTTGAGTCTTCAAACACTAACTGTGTGTAGGTTGTCCAAGACTTCTCATCTTCCTTCCCGCTTGAGAAAAGCAAATGCACGATCAACGCCAACCATAGGACGATGACCAGGTATCGCAGCAGAGAAGATGACGGGTATCAGAAAGTTGTACGCAAGCTGCAGGCCCCTTGCGAGGAGCTTCTCAAGGAGAAGTCAAGGGAAGATAAAATGAGGGAACTATATGAAGAAAGAACACAAGGTCAGTAGTTTGTGAAGCCACTGTATTTGATAGAGTGATGCTAACATAAGTTCACATTCAGAGGAAACTATCTCTAGTGGTTCGACCCTGCATCTTTCCTCTGAATCTTCATACCTAACTTCACGCAGGTTGTTTGAATACATTGTACTTTCCCGAGATGAACTATCGTCAAATGGAGATCCGGAATGCTCGCACCAAATCCTGTACTTGGATACTTAACAACGAGGCATATATACAATGGGTAAAGCAAAAGCAAGGGGTGCTGTGGATCAAAGGGAAGCCTGGATCGGGAAAATCGACGCTGATGAAGAAGATTTTCCGATTGCTGAACAACGATGCAGAAGATAGTCCTTATTGTCTGTCTTACTTCTTTCACCGAAGAGGAGGGCAGTTACAGCACACCGAGCTAGGCATGTTCCGAACTTTGTTGTATCAACTCTTCAAGCAACAACCAGAACTTGGGACGGATCTCCAAAGTCTTTTCGACGAAAATCAGAAGTTAGGGAAGTTCGGGACTGCTTGGGACTGGAGTTTGACTGATCTGCGCCAAAGCTTCAGGTCTGCACTGACAGCAGCAGTCAAAGTCCGTTCATTCAGAGTCTTTATTGATGCACTTGATGAGGGTGGTGACGAGTCTGCTCGAAGTATCGTTTCTTATCTTTATGATTTGGAGAGCGACTTACTCGAGGGAGGATCTTCTGCGAGTATCTGCTTTTCATGCCGCCATTATCCTATTCTTGCGCGTAACGACGGTCTCAATATTTGTGTTGAAGACGAAAACCATGACGATATTACTCTCTATATTAGTGAGACGCTGCAGAAGATTCTTGTATCGCCAGGTCAAAGCTCAACAAAAGATAAGGATATCGAAGTTCTGAAGCGCACTATTGCTCAAAAGTCCTCAGGGGTATTCCTGTGGGCGACTCTTGTCACCCCGAGGGTTGCAGAGCAATGGAACGAAGGGAAGCCACTAGAGATGGTCCTCGATACGCTGAAGACTGTACCCGTGGATATTAGGGAGGTTTACCGTCATATTCTCACAGAAGTCATTAAGCCTCAGGATCTATCCGAGAGTCTGCATCTCCTGCAGCTCATTTCTCTTGCAACCCGGCCACTTTCTATAGATGAGCTACAATTCGCTATGTCCTATGCTGGCACATGGAACCCTCAACCAGACAACTCCGTTCTGAGCGCGACAAAATTCACTCAAAGGATTATCAGCTTATCAGGAGGGCTAGCAGAAATCAAGGAAGTTGTAAATGACAACAATACTACAAAGGTCGCCCAGTTTATTCACCAGTCTGTTGTTGACTTTTTGATCCAAGACAGGCTTAAGTGTCTTGCTCCTCATTCAACCGAGGACTTGATAGGCCAAGGCCATTCAAGACTGTCTCAGGCTTGCATTAAAAGCCTGAAGCTCGGCGACAATTCAGAAGATCAACGGCAATGGTTACAGATGCTGCGGGTTCCGAAAATTTCTCCCTCGAATCCACTCATCTGGTACGCAGTAGAGCAATGCTTCTTCCATGTCCAACAGGCAGAAATCCACGGATTTGTAGAAACACAGTCTCAAGATGAGTTCCAAGATAACGCCCATCGGTACTTAGAGCTCTGGATTACGATCTACACCAATCTGGAAGGGCCCCGAGCACGGTGTCCTTCAAAGTCTGCAACGATGCTACACGTCGCTGCATGTTATAACCTTCATTCTACTTGTCGGATATTATTGGAAAAAGGGGCAGATGTCGAGGCAGAAGATGAAAATGGCAATCGGGCGATAAACTACGCTGCTCGATATGGCGACCGTCATATCGGGACAAAGTTACTTGATGCAGGCACATCAGTTGGCAAAATGAACAAATCAGGGGTGGATCCTTTGGAAGAAGCGTCATTGTCTGGAAATGCAGATCTTGTGCGACTTCTGCTTGAACACGGCGCAAAGGTCTCTGAAGCTGCTCTGAAGAATGCGGTGCAGCGCGAAAGCGTCGCCTGTGTTGAACTACTACTTCAACATGAGGCTATAATCAATATGACGGATCTGGGACATGGTAATGCGTTGTTTCTGGCCGTCCGAACTGGAAATTTTCAGATTATTCGACTGCTTATGGACCACTACCGGGAGGACACCAACACCGAAGTTCTCAACGAGCTTTTAAATGCAGCTGCTGGAGAACATAGCATGGCGGTCGTCAAGCTGATAATTGATCATGGAGCTATGGCTAAAGCACAAGGAGGGTGGCTCGGAAACCCATTGCTTGAAGCTGTTTTGGTTAACAAAGTCGATACGGTCAAGCTACTACTTGAACACGGGGCTGATGTCAATGCCACTGGGCGTCTGGGATATGGAAACGCGTTGGAAGTTGCAACCCGATTTCAAAGATCTTTCAAAATTGTGGAGCTGCTTTTGGAACACAGATCGGAAGAACCAGGACAGACACAAGAGAGGTGGCCAGAGTACTACACTGATGGAATAACGACACCATCGGAATCCGTCGATGACGGAGAACTTAATGAGATGTCTAGTGGCGATATTGAAGCACCAGCTGCTGCCGGAGTCGGCAGCCCTACGTTCATTCTTGGAAATAGTATTATGAAGTGGAGCGTTGAGGCTAAAGATGATAGTGCAAATGTAGTAAAATTTCCTTTGAGACGACGAATGTCTATATAATATCTTATAAAATAATAAATATAAATATACATTATTATATTTAAAGATTAATTAAAGTAAATAAAAATTACAAAGAATTTGTAATTATAGAAGTTACGTTTTACTAAGGATTAGGTAACTGGTAGCTATAGTGTTTAATTTAGAGTTTATTATAGGGGCTATTATAGAACTTATATAACTTAATTTTAGAGCCAAATATAGTATTACCTTAGGTAGAAGGGACTTAAATTTCTATTTAAATTTCCTTATATATTACTCCTAGATATATAATTTTTTGTCCTAAGATCTAAGTTTTACGCTAAGAAAGTTTATTTCCTAGTAATAATACCCCTTAGGAAATGTTTTATTTAGTATTAATTAAGATAAGCATAGTATATTAATCTAAAGGACTCGTACTTAGTCGTGTAGATAGAGGTACTTAAGTGTAGAATATAGGTTCTTAGTAACTAGAACGGAGGAGCCTTTAAGAGAGGGGACTCGTGCTCGTTTTTTCAAGCGGAGGCGCTGGAAACATAGTGTACCCTAATCGGAAGTACATCTGTTACATCGCCCTAGGCGTATAGCAGAGCTTTATATTTGATATTTTTGTCGAGTAAGGCAAGGCTAAGGTAATGCACAATCTTATCTTCGTCTTAAACTACAGGCACAAGGTGTATAAGCTATAAGGAAAAAGGAAGATTCGGTTTAACTCTTGTCTACTATAAGCTTTTAATTCTAGAGGAAAGAATTCTATAGAAGCTAAATTTCGGTAACTTCTTAAGATACTCTTTATTGAAGAATTTAAAATATGTTTTGCTAATAACGAATGACACATCCATATCTAACCTAGTTCAAATACCAATTGTCTAGTCTCTTTGTATGACGCTTTGGCATAGAGACTAGAATATTTAACTTGATTCTTAGTCAAAACTTTCGCATTAGCACTTAGTGGACCTGAGTCTATTGCTATCATTTCGCACTAGCTGTGATAAAATAAATCCAGGCTTTCACCCGTACAAATTTTCTCCATCCAACCTTCATAACAAAACTTCACTTATACTACTACCACCACCACATTTACACCATAAACAACACCTCCACAAACCATCGAATAATGCCTTATAGAACAAAGGGACAATGAAAACGCGATATGGAAATCACATGCGCTATGGCATTCAGCTCCAGTAAAATCGCTTTTATCAAACGCAACAGAAGAAAGCTCAACATGGCTTTAGAAACCTCTATCCAACACTCCGATTCAGTTCCATCTGGAAATCAAATATCTCAAAGCGAGGGTTTCAACTTCACACAACTCCCACCCGAACTTCGAGGAAAGATTATCGAGGAGGTAATAATTTCACATTGCAAGTACGAATGGGAAACACCTAGGATCCTTGAAGTGCTAGCAACAAACGACTCATTGGAGCTGGAATACCACCTAGCTAGTAAAAGATACCTAGAAAGGGGCAGTCCACTCGCTCTCAATCTTAATACAGTATCGGATTTCAATCGTTTATCTCTTTCAGAGATACGCCAGATTCATAGCTTGAAAATCGAGGTAGAGTGTGATACCCACAACTGGCTGCGCTCTGGCATTAAACTAAAGTTCGCCAATAATCTCGAGACCTTGGTTGTTGAGTGGCACGACTGTGAGCCTACTTCGCCTTGCAGATCAACTTATTCTCATGATTCTTCCGAGCCCTTACCATATAACAAGAAGATACCATTCGGATTTTTGCGAGCAGTGATCCGAGCCAGTGGTGCGGGCATTAAGAAGCTGGTACTTCCGGAAAACAGAAGGCTTTTCAGCGAAAACGGGGATCAGTTGGCGTTGGCGGAGGAGTTTATAAAGTTCGAAAAAGAAGTTTGCCCTGGCCATTACTAGTTGTTAGCCTATAAATGGCACGGAGAATGGGACTTGAGATTCTATAACGGCACAGGTTCAATTGATATTATACGGCAAAATCCTAAGTCTTGACATCGTCTTGAAGTTATACAATCATATGCGACATGAAGAATCGTGATATGCTCATAACTGGAATGATTATATACTTGCTTTTGCATCAATAGATATCGTACGTTTAATAACTCTCTACAGCATATACAGAGTTGTCGTTCGATTAAAGAATACTTAATGTTTACTTCCGATAACCTGCGGAGGACGAGACCTATATAAGTCTCGCAGATACTTTCTCGTCAATACAACCAAGCAATTAAAAGCAGTGCAGGATTAAAAATCTCATCCTTCTAAGCATATCGTATCGTTATTCCTTCTGATCCAGTTACCAAAATTACCAAGACCACAACCCCTTTCTTAATACATCACGCTTCATTCTGTCATTATGATTCATCATATCCGTCTAATCATCAAACCCCTACCCCTCCAACTCCCAACTCACACGCCTCCTAATTGGTGCTCTCACTAGAAGTAAAAGACTCCTTGTGTTTCAAGTCCTGAACACTGGCAGCTTCAGCATCCTTTTGCTTCTTTGCAGCACGCTTGCGAAGGATTGCAAAAGCGAGAGCAGCAACCATTCCGAGACCTGCAACTACAACACCCACAGCAATACCAGCCTTTTGACCCGCGGATAAATCATTGCTGTTGCTTGACTTTGAAGATGAGGTTGATGAGGAGGAGGCTGTAGTTGAAGAGGTCGTGGTTGAAGCAGAGGATGCGATAGGATCGGATGAAGGGCCGGTAACTGTTGCGTTGAAGCAGGCAACATCGGTCGTGAAAGCACTGGTTTCGACGAATGTCTATATTCATCTGTTAACAATATGCTCGTTGGACGCCTGGTGAAGATAGATGATACTTACGATATCGGCGCAAGTGTAGAAGATTTCATAGGCACTACCGTTGTATTGGGAGGTGTATTCGAGCTGGATCGTTGCATTCGTGCCAGCTGTAATAGTTGATGGGGTATCTGGAGTGCTGTAGCACTGGTGACCGGCTGCGACCTCAGAGATCGTATGAACAAATTCAGTTGTGAAATCCGATTGCGATGTTGGATCTATTCGTAAATTAGTAAACGTTCATTAATATCGCATACTGTAACAGATTGGTTACCATTCATGTAAGCGATACGGAAAGCAAGGCTGTATGCATTTCCCGCAATTGTAAGAGAGACAAGACCTGAATCTATATGTATCTATTAGCATAAATTTGAGGTTGAAGTCAAGCCAAATGCCAGCACATTGCTCTTGTTATGATTGTTTTCTTATTCATAAGTTCTTGACATCGCGTGATCTCTATCCAAAACTTGACAGTATAGAAGAAACTCGTTCCTACCAAGAGGGAAATCAGTTCTGTTTCCTACTGTTGCATTTGTCCCACATGGCGATTCGTTTTGATAAGCAGCATACCATGGTCGTTCCTCAGGCCACAAGAAGTCGATAGGAGCGGTGACTGACTCTGTTGAAGTCGCTGACACTGTGTAGGCCGCAGACACTGTGTAGGCCGCAGCTTTAGAGACTGCCAACGCAGCAACAATAAATCGAAGATTTTTGGAAATCATTGTTGACTGATGATCGCGGAATTATGTGATTGTGGAAATGATGTTGTACTTGTCAGGATGTGCGGGGGAAACAGAGCACTGATTTCCTCAAGCGACACTTGCCTCGATATATGCAGCAAGTGTGATCCATGTGTGTGTGGGTCCTTCAAGTATCACAGGATTGTTCTCACCCGCCTTCTCGAGTCACTGCATCCTCGGCTTCTTGTCCTAGCACCCGACAACGGCCCTACTGCATATATCCCTGTTCGGATCACTCCCAACTCGAAGAGCAGGAATGAACTTTATTCAATATCGGGCTTACAGTGGTTCCAGATTAGACTGATAAGTCCGCCGACTTTACGAGATGATCAGCTCATAACTACTTACCCTAGATGAAGTCAAAAGTATCGCATACACACCACTTATTCACATGCCACTGATTTAGGGATATTCGCAAAACTTCAAAACTTAGAGAATTGCAGGCATAAGTGGCTACCTATACTGCGTTTAAGTTTTATGCAATGTAGAATATACATATGCGTTACCTACAGTTTCAATTACTTAGACCATATCCAGCAACAAAACTGATGATCTGATGTTACGCTACTGACGATGGAGACAGAGATACCAATCTAATCTAATCAGATGCATCTGATAAGAATCCATACAAGTGGATTGTTCAATAATAGTGGGACCCATGAAGACTGACCACTCGTATTCTTGTTCGTTCCGAAGAATATGCAGATTAAACAAGCCACTCGTGCTTGGCAATATGTACACTCACGAGCTGAATGCGCAAGTTTTCACATTTCGTGACTGAGTTCCTCTAATCATTGGATCAGATTAGATTAGATGACTACAAGGTATCGTCGCTTAACTTATTTGTGGACACCAAGGTGCTAAGAGGACCAATCAAGAGATCCTAACGACAGCGAGGTCGGTGATCACAACCTCCGTGATAGCTTGGACTGCATGCAAGAGAGCTGTTGTCAAAGTTGTGGCGCTATGGTCCGACAGCGGAAACTCAAAACTTTTTCTTCTCTAGCCTCCGTTCAGTCCATCCGGTTATTGATTTCTGGATCTTTGTAATTCTATATGCCGCTGATAGCGCGTCTTGGCATCGAAGCTCTTGCATCGATTCAATCGGGAATGGATCCATAAACATGGGGAGCTCATTGAGCTCCCCATATAAGAAGGCGGTTGTTTCCACGAAGTTTGTTTCTGCACCCCAGCTACTAATCTTCCCTTTCCTCCCACACTCCCAATAGACACATCCAGTTCAAGTCTTGAGTTTTCAAAATCAATCAACATGGTTTCCACAAGATCCCTAGCTTTTGGAGCTGTTGCTCTCGGTAGTCATATCTCAAGCGTCACCGCCACACACCCTGTATTGGAAATTATCAGGCGACAAACCAGCAATGAGTCTGACGCCGTCGGCACCAACCTCTACAACTGCCACGATAACTGCGGTAAGCAAACTGCCACGCAAAATCCAAAACCCAAAATATCTCAATCAAAAATACTAATTTATTCCACAGGCGAGGCTATCCTAGAAGAAGAGGTCTCAGGTTACTGCAACAGCACAATCTTCTCCACAGACTACGCAGCCTGTCTCCAATGTTCCGGTCCAGATAACGAGGATATCTGGCAATACTATGGCCCTTATCTGACTGAGGGAGCAGTTGCTTGTGGCTCATCCACCGTTCCACTAGATGGTACACAGGCTGATGTTGCAACTGCTCTTGTTGCTCAATCTGCTGCATCCAACAGTGCTACGGCAACTAGCTCAGGAACTGCGGCTACGGCTACTTCCACCTCGGCTTCGGCTGGATCAAGTGCTTCTTCTACTGCTTCGAGTACTGCGTCTGGAACTGCTAGTTCTGCTTCTTCTACTGTTAGTACATACACTTCTTTATTCCTTAGTATCAAATGCTAATTTATGTTTTAAGGCATCTTCTGCTGCAGTACAGAACGTTGGATCTATCAACGGCTGGGTATTTGGTGGTCTTTCTGGTGCTGTTGTTCTTGCTGGCTTTATGGCATAAAGAATTATTATCTGTTGTGGTATCTGGTACCTGATATAATGTTTGTGGATATGGGAAATGTTAATGAATGTAAATAAGTACGAAGTAATGGAAGTTATATACACGCACACTACATAGGCTTTGGAATCAATTGTCTAGTCTATATCCACTACCATCTTCTTTCTTATAGACACGGCATTTGAAACTAGGGTTAGAGGTTTTAATGAAAGACTACAATAAACTAATATAAATGGATTGTGAGACACCATGTCTACTGTATCAAAGGCTCAGCTATCTGTTGTTAGTCTTAACACTAAGTCAAAGACATCATATCCACTAATTGCCTTAGTGGGGCTTCTTAAATAGCCAGTTCGTTGCGCATCAACCATGAAACTCCTTTGTATCCGAATATTTTCACGCCTCCAAGAAGTACCCAAACTCACTGCCGTAGTATCCTTAAGTGAAAACCAATCAAACACCTCTATCCCTTAACTAATTGGAGCATAAAACCCAAATCTCCCCTCGGGATCATACTTCTTCTTCAACCCCTTCAACTTCTCCAGCCTCCAAGGCTCATATCCATACAACTCTTCCAACGTCTCATCACCATGCGCATAATTGATATAGGCATGCATTTCCTCACTTCCACTCGCCTCATGCCATATTCGGCGAACTCTCTGCCCGAATTCTATTGCAATGGGATCAAGAGTAGCATTTGGTGCATATATAATAATAGGACAACTAAAAAAGCGTCCCATGATTAGTCTATGAGGTTTTGAAACATTCTGAGTAACTTACAGAATCAAGTTATCATCTCGATGAGGAAATGCTGTAGTCTCCTCCTTGACAGCTTTAACACCGTGGAGCGGATATCCTTCCAATATGAATAACGAGCGATTGAATGCAGGATACTCGGTTGTAAGAGCACTGAATGCATCTAAGACTTTCCTTTGGGCTTCAACGTTGTAGGCCTTCGTCTGAAAGGGAAATCGTAGAACCGAGTCACCGTGTGTACAACCTGCCTGGTCTTTTCCATTGCCAGTAATAGCAGGTACATCGAGGTATGAGCCGACGCCTGGTTGAGTGAATACAGGTCCGATGGCGTGGAAGGGTTTTGAGTATTGATCTGGGACTTGCTCGGCTCCTTCGTAAAGATTTGTGAAGATGATTACTGGCTATGAGGTGTTAACATTTGCAGTGTACTTGAGTATAATTGGACCTGATTAATTAACTTACTTTCACTAGATCAATACGTGGAAGATGGAGAAAATAAGCCCAACTTAACAACTCTACTGGAACTGGATTTACTCCATCATCCGTCTGCTTGTTGATCTGGTCAAATACTGCCTCGGCTTTGTCATGAGTATAGATATATGTCTCATACGCCCAATCACTGTTATCGGGCACATCATAAATTTTACTAGTGAACTCGGTAATGATTCCAAAATTATGACCTGCTCCTTGCAACGCCCAAAAGAGGTCTGGGTTTTCTGTAGAAGATGCTGTCACAGCTGAGCCATTGGCTAGCACGACTCGAATAGAGATGAGGTTGTCTGATATAAGGCCGTAACGACCTTGAAGAACACCGTGACCACCGCCAAGCATGGGGCCAACTATACTTGTACATTCACAAACACCGGTTACTAATCAATGTAAGTATATGAGCTCGAGGGGAGGAGAAATATAGGGAATACCTGTCTGCTTCTTTTCTTCCCAAAGGGCATTAGTGACTTCCATTGACATAACGCCACCACCGAAGGTAGCTGTTTCCCCATCGGGAGCTATAGCCACCGAGTTCATTCGTCTCATCCATATCTCAATTCCTTGGTCTACAGCTGCGAGACTGTTGATTGCTCCATGGCCACCAGTCCTGGCTAGGAATTGTACGCCATGCAAGTTCGCATATTTAACCTGCAAAAAAAATCAAGAGATAGGCACAGCTGTGACTTAAAATGCTACGGCCATACTCACAATTGCTTGTACATCGCTTTCAGTAGTTGGCTCAACCACGATCGTTATATTCGCCTTCTTGTATTCTTGCCACCATGTTGTTGCTTCCAGAAACTCCGGAGAACCCGGGAAAGAAACCAATGATTTATCGGAGAGCAGTGGGGTAAGCTCATTCATGACACTGGCCGATGGTGAGTTCGAGTACGACGAGAAGAAAGTCTGAAGGCCATTCGAAAACGAGGAGTTTCCAAAGGCCCATGCCCCAATCGCTGCCACGGCTTCCATTTTAAATTACAAAATGGAAGAAATCAACAATCAATATCAATCTTGCAATTCTTGCAGAGGAAGAACGCTTATGCAAAGAATTACTGAGGTGTAGTCCCTTCGTACAGTACGTGATGCACAGCTAGTGCTTACGAGGCTAGTGTCCATAGAAGAAACCACCCATGCCATCAGAGAGTGACTTGACTCTGAGACACCGACACAAGCATGCAAAGCTCAAAAGAACATCTGGGGAAGAACCTCAATAATTCCAGACATCTATTTTCCAGGTTAAATTCGAGAGATATGTTGGAGTCAAAACCACAACTTTGTTATTATTGACGCGTATATAATGTCATTTCCTGGGTTTATCTCGGGTATGATACGAGTAGGTATATAATTGCTGATAGACGAATATTCGGTTATTCGTTATACTAACCTTTTGGGTATTCTCAGCTGACAGAATGACACTTCTTCAGGTATGGGGGATCGTTGATGAGGGATCTTTTTAGAGTAAACCCAAAACCAGGTCAGTGGCTGCCTTTGTTGCATCATGAAATTCTCCAGCAGACTTGTCGAGGGGCAGCAACGATGAAGTTGGTGAGCAGTTGGGAACTCTTTAGGGAGATAAACGCAATTCGCCCACTCGTACACGCTGACCACCAGGAGTACCTTCGTATCATACCACCAGTATCTCCGCACAATCTGAAGTACAACGCGATGACAAGTCGACAGCAGCACGAAGCAAGTATTTCCTCCAATTATTAGCACAAGAAATGGACCTTATTTCTCTCGTCGGATCTCTTCGCTCGCGGGAACCGAGGAACTCTGTAAGTACTCGTACGCCATACTCAGCTTAGACTGCCCCGAGCAAACATTATCATGTCTTTGATGCTGGCCATGTCCTTTCCACCAGTGCTTGGAACCTTCCATACAATGACCTTCGCTATGAATATGCAAGTGGTAAGTGTAAGTAGGCTTCTGTTGAATGTCTGAATATATGTACTATACATATACTAACAAGGCCTTCTAGGATACCCAGTAAGCTCCTCATACCAAAGCCGTCCCCTCTACGCCTGCCAATACTCTCATAGTCTCTAGTGACAATATCAGTAGACAGCAGATATTTCTTCTGATAATCAAAACAATCATTTTACACGACGCTGTGAGGTGTGTACAAGAGACAAAGAGCGCATAAGAGCTCGAGCAAGCTTTTCGGGGACTGTCTTAATTCATCGATATGCACCTGAGGACTGGAGGCGATCAGTGGTTCGATAGGGAGTTCAGCCTCGTAAGGAAGGATGTACTAGTCTACTAATCAGGCGCCTCGCTATTTAGAGACGTACTATGGGTCTCAGACTACAATCATGGCAGCCAAGCTAACAGTATATACAAATTTTGGATTCGACTCCTAATGAACACCGCCGGAGACTATCGAATGGTCAGTTCATGCAAAAGTAAACAGAATACTACAGTGGCTGGAACTATGTCCGTTGTGTTAGATGTCGAACAATCTTTCATTCTATCCATCATCAAGGCAGAATTGCCTTTCTCACATAAGCGATGATACTGTCATTATCACATTTCGTTTTATTGGGTTCGCGATCGCTTCGCAAGTGGCAACTACCCTCACCGAGTAGCCCTCTTGGTTCGCCTTCTCTTAATGTAGTGGTTGCCTTATTCACAGCTGAAGCGGGGTACTTTTATCTACAGCCTGACTCCCCAGTTCACCAAGCCTTAGGTATATTTCCAGCCTCTTTTTCTCGATACTCCCAACTACCTGAGTGGTACCAGCTATTCAAAATACAGACATGTGCTACTACGATCAATATCAGTTTGAGTGCGGAGACTACAAGTGGGGTTCTTTTCGCGCACATTGTACGAAAAATTTCAGGATTGGGGAGACTTGTGGTATGAAGTTGATAATGCATACTTATCCACATCCATCTGGGGGGAAATGCAAATTGTGCACGAAACTGGATGCAAAGTGGAATAAAATCCGGAAAGAGGAAGACCGTATAAGACGCTGGAAACAGGAGGGCGGAAGAAAGTCCTCAATACAGAAGGCGGAAGAGGAAATCTACCTTCTCGAACAGGAAGTCAACGAACTTCAACACGAACGCCAGAGAGAGAATATGGACCTTGGAGGGTGTAGTCAGACGTTTGCGCCTATTTCAGCTCTTGCTACGACCACAACCGCCGTGCCCTCTTCTTCTACCAGCGTGCTCGAAAACATAGAGACACTACATCAAAATCATGATACCGTTACCGATAACCTCCAATCCGAGAGTCAGACTAACGTGCCTCCCGTTCCTAGCAGCGGAACAACTGACAATAGTTCTCCGGACCCTTCAACCCCGGAGAATCTTGTGCCACGGACGCTTACTCAGAAATGCAGGCTCTTCCCAGTAGATCCTCAACGAGATAGCGACGTTATACGCATGTGGAAAGAATTTATTTTGCCCGGCATCAAAGCTGAAGTATTCAGGGGGAATGATCCCAGTATTTCTATAAGCTTGCTTCGAGAAGGATTGAAACAGGAAGACTCAACCCTGTTTATCCGTATACAAACTAGCAAGCCCAGATCTGTAGATTTCCAGGAGACTATCAGAAGCGAGATTGCCGATCTCTCCACCCCAGGCTCTCAGGCATTGGAGGTTAGGTTTGTCGTTGGCTCTGTAAAGAGATCAGCCAATAGATCAGATCTAGATCTCTTGCCTTGCATAGCTCAAAATACTTCTTATGTTAAGCGCCCACCGATGGGCATGTCAATTGGAGTCGGCGGGAGCTATAGGGACACCGCTACACTTGGGGGCTATATCTCTATCGATGACGTCCCGCACGTTTTGACAGTTTATCACCTGTTTCGAGATGAGGAGAGCGACTTAGACTACCCTCCCGGGACTATTATTACTCAGCCTTCTCTTCAAGACGACAAATATCCATTCCAGGGAAGAATGCTCTCGTTGACATTCGATACAAATATTTCCTCTCACGACGCTGCGGAGAAAAATCTTGATTTTGCAACCTTGTCGCAAGTTTCGGGCTTCCGGAATCGTCTGAGGAGAGATAGATTGTCAAATGTGGAAATGGACTGGGCAGTATGCAAGGTTGAAGAAGATCGAGTTGGCTTTAACATGACACCTTGCAGAAAGCATATTTGCAGCTCAGCATCCCCCGTTACCCCTGGAGGCTTTGTCTTCTCAGTCGGCCGGACGAGCGGACGACAGGACGGACAAATTAACGGCACTACTACCGCTCTTTCCCTCCAAAATGACGACGGCTCCCGCAGGGAATCCGAGGAATGGATTGTCATCAAGCCTGAAAGTCTTTCGGAAATAGATTGGGCAACTAATGGAATGGGGGTTTCCGGAGACTCTGGTGCGTGGGTACTTGAAACTGATACAGATAATGCCGTAGGTCAAATATGGGGCCGCGACTTCGAAGAAACTGAATGCTCATCCGGGCAAATTATCACGTACTTCTCGCCAATCCTAGAAGTCTTTGACGACATACAGGAAGTGACTAGAGCATCTAAGGTTTCGTTAGGTAATATATTCATACCTGAAGGCTAAATAGATATGCATGAAAATCATGGAAGCTTACAAGATTCTGGAGAACCTAGGCCCTCTTGTCCATCTAGCCGACAACAACGAATAGTCATCATACGCGGCTCCATTGCTGAAAGTCTCCATATCTCGAAGCGAAGTTCTTCTGGTAGGCCTGGAAATCGATGAAACTCTTGTATTGGAGGCTTTGGTATCGTCAGGGTTGGGGCGTTTTCAAGGAGGAGTGTTTTAAGTCGTGACATCGTGAATGTGAGGCTAGAGTTGAGGTTCAGCTACCTCGGTGGGAAATTTTCTCGGGGTTTGGGTATTTTACTTAGTTTAGGTGTCTCGTTAAAGGCTTGTGCTGAAACCTTAAAAGGGAACAAGGGAAAAGGAGAAGAAGCAAAGAAGGTTATAAAGATAGCTCTGTCTGAAATTTCTGGAAGCATGGCAGATGGAACGAGCTGTAAAGGTAACACTAGGCGTGTAAGGGAGCTGCTCGTCCTCCCTTGTGGAGTATCAAAAGTGCCAATAACGTTAACCAAATAACTCGCTTAAGAGAAGTGTAGACATTGCGGGAAGCACTCAGAGGTTTATTGAATGTAGTTCCTTTACTTCAGCTCCACTATCACTAAAGCCTGCCAGAAATGTATAAAATTGACAAATCACACTTGGTAGCATTACACCAGACATATCACCATGTTATCACACGGATCACTCCTCGGTGAACAGACTTCGCAGTTACAGACACTAGATCCGCGATACCACCACGTCGACATTCAAGAATCAGAAACCTCCCCCTTCAGCTATGGCAATCCCACAAGATACCTAAGCAGACGTTGCATTCACTTCCCAGTCTACGATTGAAAGCTCTACCCCGCAATCACGTTTCTCGTCTGGAGATACTTCAACCTCCACAGTTCTGTCGCTTCTCCAAGCTTCTCACTGAGCTCCGTATCAGAATCTGGGAATTTGTGGCCATGGAGCCACGCTTTGTGAAGCTTTTCTTTCGTGATAAGCATGAAAAAACCTTGAACTATGCACCACGCCACGTTCAAGGACAGCGAAGTATTCCAGAAATCCTTCATCTCACAAGCGAGTCACGAACAGAAGGCCTCAGATTCTATCAGCGGTGTACTGAACGAGCCAAACATCCCCTTATGTTTCCTTGGGCTGCTGCTAGTCCTTGGAATGGCCATGCGATCAACGAAATTGAAGATCCTGGAAAACAAATTTACATCAACTTTGAGGCTGATATATCCTTGACGAAATGTTGCACCCTGTGACCCTGAAGAGGCTTCAGGATGCAATATCAATGTCCATGTTCTCACAGTTACGATACCCAGTCGCTATTATAGCAATAGCTAAATCTTTACATTAGCTCTTGACTATCATAGAACGGGAACTTGGTACGAAGAGTTCTTTGTGCAGAAGAAGCAAAACCTAAACAATGCTTCTTGCTACAAGATACTAGATTAACATCCACCCTTTGCTTTCAAATTTTAAGCAAAAAGATCATGGCCAGACATGACTTTGTATCCGCGCTGGGCTAAAGAACTGAGGGAGTTGCAACAGAAGAATGGGTTAGTGCTTCAAGGTCCTTGCTAGTGTCGTTTCAACGGCACCTGTACTCGCAAATTCTTGCATAGTGATATCTGGATTGACCCTGACAGCCATCATCCAATCTGAGTCACTATTATTGCGAGTATATCGTCAAGCTTGCAAGATGGTTGCTCTGGAATTGCTTGCGCAATCCTTTCTGGGGGAAGGAAATGACAAGAACTGGCCGCGATGGTGGTTGGGATACTAGATAGGATAAGGCTTGACTTTTTGGGAAACAGAAATTTTTTCTGTGGAAGTTGGCCTAGATATGAAGCCATAAATTTTTAGAAACGAGAGAGCTCGCCTTGATACTCCATAACTGATGATCATTTCTGCTCTAGAACTTGCTCGCGTTGCAAATTTAACTAAGTAAACAACTAATTTCAGATGTAGGGGCTGTACGAATTGCTTCGCTACTCAATAAGTCAGTTAGTCAAATGAAGCGGGTTACCCAAATCAAGCAGGTTGTTAACATTTGGCTTTGATTCATAAGAGGTTCCTATCTCAGTGAGAATCTTCAATCATTGTATGGCCAATGAACTCCAAGTTTCAAGTCTATTCGCCGATGCCCTCTCCCCTGTTCTCCTGCTTAAATCCAAGCACTATCTCTCACGAGCTTTATGACTGGAAGCCGTCCCTCATGGTGCATCATTCTCTTTATAGCCTTGCGCAGTCTCTGGAGCACCTTATTCTCCTCGCTGTCCAACTTGGTGTGCGCTCCCAAAAGCACAGTCTTGACGTCATGGGGGATCATTCCTGCCAACTGTGATCCTTCCTTTGCAACGATGCATAGTTCTTCCAAAGTGTGCCAATGATGCACGGACTCCGTCAGGATTGTAGATTCAGTGATAGCAAGTTTTGTTAGGCGACAGGTTTCGGGCTTGGTGGCACTGATTCGAAAATATACAAAATTTTGGAAGAACGAGTTGGGAATAGAAGGTGCCCTCATTCTGCCGATTCGAGTATTTTCAATGATTTCCCAGTTCTTGAGGTACATGTCGTGGATGGGGTTGAAGCAAAGTTCCATAGTTTGATCATAGATGACGTCGTGGCTTAGATCAATGCATAACAAGAAAGTCCGTCCTTTAATCACAGTATATTTCCTCCAGGTCTCGTGGCGTGACTCTTGATTGACTCTGAGAAGTGAAAGAATCATAAGATTTGCTGGATCGCTCTCGAGGTGCCAAACCTGTCCGTGTAGGACCCACTTGACGCCGATAACTTGCTTGCCGGGTTGTGCGTAGTTCCATATTCTGAGACGCACTTCCTTCGGAAGCCTGGGAAAGAAGATGAAGGCGACTGTCGCTGCGGATGGCGGATGACGCGATGAGGTGGTTCCAATGTTGACGAGGGAGCTCGAGATGACAGTACTGGGTAGAGGATGGCTGCTGCTTGCGGTATTGACAGGCAAATGTAGGCCGCCATGGAGATTGTTAGAGTTCATGTTGTCGACGATTGGAGATGTTCCATCTCCAGAAGATTCCCCCTGTGTATCGGCCATCATTTCTTTAGCAGTCGTTTGTTTATGTTTAGGAAGAATCAGAAGCGCGCCGCAAAATTTTAACAAAGGTGGTGTGTTGAAACGATAGATACCTCGCTTAACTTCTTTGAGCTCACACGACAACTTCAAGACAACACCGGTTAAGAGATTATATGGCCTTATAAATTCATAAAGACTGGAAAATAGTCCCTAAAATGCAGTCACGGCGAACCAAATTATCTTTAAGTCTAAAATGGCAATGGCTTGATTTGGTCACGCACTTGATTTGGATAACTAACATAACTTGCGAAATAGATATGCCATTTAATCTACACAATGCCAATAAGGAGCTAGACCAAAGGGGAATATGATAGTAGAGCCTTAGCAAGTGAAAGTTACTACATATCTTACAATAATACATATTATGAAAGGTTGGCGTTAAATCATAGGTACTAATATAACCATTCAACTTATGTGGCCGCCATTTTAACCTGTTTGCACTTCCTGCAGATTCTAATTTTAAAGGATGTTTAGGCAGTACATGACCTTTCCATGACACCTTTCACCTGTTAAGTGACAAACATTATAGCCTGAGATTTCCTACTTAGCGGAAACTCCCTCTCTCTTTGTCAATAATGCTGGCATAGGCACCTCCTGCATCATATATCTAAGTCTTTATCTCTCCTGGGCTCACTTCAAGCTAAAGGTTTCCTTGGTATCTAATGTCAATTCAAAGGTGTCCTCAATGAATAGGCTATCTATATGACAGGAGAGGAGATTGCAGTAGAAATATTTGAGATTGATTCAAACTTTTCTGGTGGTGTTCTCCCCAAACCACACTCATTAGCAACGCCAAACTTCTCTACAGTCTCCCTTGCAGCCTTGATTCGCCGACCTGTCCCCTCCTCGTCATCGGCATGTACAAGTCCTAAGTACAGCTCTGTTTCTCCAATGTCAATCCCTCCTAACGGCTTAAAATATTCAACATCATCCCTGTTCTTTGGTACAGGAAGATGAATCCAGTTAACCTTTCTTCCAACATCCTTCAGAATAGCCCCAGAAACCTTCGCTAAGAGACCAGTATCCTTTGGCTCAACAAAATGCTTATTGCCCATATCACCGTAGCAAAGATGGAACCCTAGTTCCACATCAGGCTCAACAGCTTCTGATATCCTAGCAATTCGCTCAATGCATCCTTCGAAGACTGGCTCAAAGTACGGGAAGAAATTCGGCAAATAAGCACCCTCTAGCATGCAGATCTCATTGGCTACATCCCATTGAATAGCCAAGTCTTGATGAGGGATGTTATCTTGAATCTGCTTGACCTCACTGAGGAGTGCTTTCTCATAATAAGTCTCAACAGCGAGCTGGAATCCATCTCTGATAAACGCCATAATAGCCAGCGGCGTTGGAATTGAAACTTGGAATCTCACGCCTTTGGGAATAACACCCTCGTCACGCAACTGTTTGAAGACTGTGTAGGATCCCAGAGCAGCGGCAGCGTAACCTGGCTCTAGGGGTGGCATGTTCTTGACAATTTCTTTAATCTCAAAAGCTGGGATCTCAGGAAGAGGAATCGAAGTAAACGTGCTATCATATTGTCTGAGGATAGCGGGCGTGTGCTTGAACACATTTTGTTACCACCTGATGAAGAATGCCCGATTTGCTGGCTCACCGTCTGGGACTCGGCGGAGCCGGTTGGGAAAAGAGGTGCAGCATTTACGGAATGCTACTTCGGCGGTAGGAGCCCCACAGATGCTTCCTACGAGATGAACTCCCAACGGAGTTGCTGTCATTGTTATATGAGTTTGCGTCTTTTTGGGATGAGTAAGAAGATGTATGCTCGAAGTACAAACAGAAGTGGAACCAGCAGGATCAACCTAAGAAATATGTTAACAGTGATAGGAGGCATTTGGGGGGGGGNGGGGGGATTTCCACCTTATGTACGTGTCAATATTGAACGGCATTGTGGGACAACGTAATATGATGTGTCGGCTGAATGGTGAAACTGAAAGCTTAACTTATGATTTAGCCGCTGCCAAAACAAGTGGGCATAAAGGTGTAGGGTCATGGATCTCAGTTGATATGACGCTTTCAAGGTGGGAGAAAAGCCTGCGTTTGTGCTGTTGTCGGTCTTCCGGTGTTTGCTAGGTCCGACATACGACATTGTGAACGAATACGAATATGTACGAAGTGGACATTATGAGTAATACATAGCTCTCTACTGGTTGGAAGATGCATTAAAACAGTTTTCAGTTCTTGTTATTGTTTGTGCTGTTGAGGCTGACTGAGCTTGTTTTAGGTATGTGCTTCAAGCCAGAAAATACACTTTGCTTAGAAGCTTGTTCCATTATCTGCATATTAAGCTTAACTTTAAAAAGTGCTTTTTTGTCTTTGGGGTTAGGAGTTTTATTACTACCTACTTTTACAGGGTTAATTACCATGATTACATTGCCACAGCTAGGATTACAAATAAGGTTTATTTGGCCCTGTACTGTAAGAAAGTAAGAAGGGGTACGTAGCATAGCCTTTTCCACGAAGCGAGCGACTTAGTTGTGCACCCAGTCCAGGAAACCTTTTTGACTCTCTATCACTCTTATAAAGTTTATGCTGATTTATTTCTCGGGCAACGCAAGTTACATTTTAGCCTTGAGATAAATGCCAAGAGCATAGATAAACGCTTCCCCACATGGCCGTCGGAAAAGTCCCTGTACTAGCGGGCAAGTTGCGGCCAAAGGCGGGGTTCCAGTAATAACGTCAGTGGGATGATAGCTCCAAGAGCTTGCAGCTTCAACAAATTCCTCTCCAAAGTTTCCTTGATATCCAAACAACAACAGAAGATGAAGCCCAAATCGCTCAATTATACGCTGTTGCCTCAGGGAGAGCAAGACTCTTTGAACAGACAAACGACGAAGCTGCGATGGTCTACAAAGAGAATCTGGCAGTTGGCCGCTCCATGTTTACTAGCGATTGCTGTGGTTATTATTTTGATTGCTTCGCAAGCTTCAAAGCTCGACGATGGCCATGATTCTTATGATTCCAGCAAACCTGCTTGTCCGCAATACCCAGCTTTGAAGAGCCCATCGGACGAGACGGGGAAGTTGGCAAAGAATATCCAGGATGAGCTAAGCAGTGAGGCCTTCCTCAAGAAGAGTGTCCAGAGGATGCAAGGCGCGGTACAGATTCCAACTGAGAGTTTTGATGGAATGGGCGAGGTAGGAAAGGATCCCAGATGGGATATCTTCAAGGACTTTCACGCATATCTCGAAAAGACATTTCCTCTTGTGTAAGTTTGCTACAAAGAGTGGGAGTGGGATGAATAGTCCCAGCTAATTGCAGTGCATCGCAGCTTCTCGAAACTCAAGATTACAAACCCCAATACCTATGGCATACTCATCGAATGGAAAGGAAAAGATTCCTCGCTCAAACCCTACCTGTTCATGGCACACCAAGATGTCGTCCCAGTCCCAGCCGTTACCGAATCGCGATGGAAATACCCACCCTACTCAGCGCATTACGATGGTAGATACATATGGGGTCGTGGAGCTACAGACTGTAAAAATAATTTGATTGGTGTTTTGGAGACGTTGGAGACTTTACTGGAGAAGGACTTTGAACCAGAACGAACCATTCTTGCAGGATTTGGATTCGACGAAGAGATCAGTGGTTTTCATGGTGCCGCGTATATTGCGAAAGAGCTTGAGGACACACTTGGCAAGGATTCTATTGAGTTGATCATTGATGAGGGCGGCTTGGGTATCAAGGAAATGTACGGTGCTTCATTTGCACTCCCAGGTGTTGGAGAGAAAGGTCAGTGTAATGGCCAAGACTTCACAACTCATGCTAACATATCGTAGGGTATCATGATATCAAAATTACAGTTAACACTGAAGGTGGACACTCATCCGTGCCCCCTGATCACACTGGCATTGGAATTTTGTCTCGTGTTATTGCTGCGATTGAGGATGCACCTTACTCGCCTGACTTGACTCCGGTCAATCGTAAGTTCCCTCTAATAGTGTGTCTTCTTTTATTGTTACTGATGTTTGATGATGCAGCATATTTCACAACTATGCAATGCGCAGCCGAGTATGGGACCGAGATATCCTCATGGCTACGGAAACTGATCCAAAAGTCGCAAAAGAGTAAAATTGCTGCAAAGAAGGTGGCCGAATATCTTGCAAAGGAGGATAAATTCCAACGATACCTGATGCAAACGTCTCAAGCAACTGATCTCGTTTCCGGTGGAGTCAAAATCAATGCTCTTCCAGAGAAGGTTTACGCAGTTGTCAATCACCGTATTGCGGTGGAAAGTCACACCGAGGAAGTCCGCTCTAATATGCAGTCCCTTCTTGAACACACAATTCTTTCAAAATTCTCCCTGTCTCTCGATGCTTGGGGAAAGATCTCTGGCAATACCTCGACTTCTTCCTTCGGCCAAATCGTTTTGGAGGATTTTGAAGAGCCTTTGGAACCATCACCAGTTAGTCCTTATGATACCGAAGCATACAAGGTTTTCACTGGAACTATCAAGCAAGTCTTGGGAGAAGATATTATTGTTGCTCCAAGTTTGATGACTGGCAATACTGACACCAAGTATTATTGGGGGTTGAGCAAAAATATCTACCGCTTTAGTCCAGTGAGGGAGGGAGGAAGAGGTAATGCACACACAGTTGATGAATACGTGGGGATGAAGGAGCACATTGAGGGCGTTAAATTTTACACGCAAATGATTTTGAATGGAGATCGATCGTAGGTGTTGACAAATAATGCTAATCAGGGAAGTATTCCCTTACTGTCCGTGGGCATAAAAGCGTTCATTTTGATAGCTCATGTAGTTTTCAATCTAAACAGGCAATTACAAACCACCTCAAAAGTCTTCCTGTTTGGGCTTACGTAGAAAGTGCAGTAGCAGACTAAAGCTGCACATACAACATGGCTGTGGGTTGTTATGAAAGTGTTGTCTACAAAGAAATATGACCCCCAAAGATGTGTTCCTGTTGACTTCTTCGATTTAAGACAGTTCTAATGTAATTTCAGATGGTTCCAGCACTCCACTTGTATCAATTGGCCGACAACACGGATCTTGCTGACAAAAATATCTTGGGCCTTTTAACAAGATTCTATAATGGCCTAGCAGACTCGGTATGATTTGAAACATCCATAAACGTTTCAAAGCTTGGTCTCCAACCAGGTCACATCCTCACGGTCTACTTGGTACTTGCGGCAAGGAGTTTATAGACTACTTAGTGTTCAGGGTTAGATTTCGGGTCAAGGTAACCTCATATTCCTCTTTGCCCCGGGAATTCTAGAAATTTGGCCTACTTAAATCAAGTGAGTCTCTCAAATCAAGTTAGTTACTCAAGACATATAGGTTACTTAAATCAAGTGGGTTACTCAAAGACTATAAGTAACAAACGATTATTCACTGGCAAAAGGATTTAAATTCAAGGCCCCACCATCTAAAGAAGTGCCCTTTCCCGCCGAGTAAGGCCCAACTGACATTCCATCCTCGACGTCGTAGAATTGGTATTAAGGCTAGTAGAAGTGGTATTGTGGCTGTAGATTAGTTAGCAATATGAGAAATTTGGGGTTTTGAGTTAGATTAACTCAGTAATCCAAAACGTACCCGACCTGCTAAAGTAAATGGAGAAGGAGCTCCGAATAGACCACCACGGAAACCGTTCCGGCTTCCACCAAAACCACCACCACCACCAGCACCAGCACCAGCACCAGAACCAGAACCAGAACCAGAACCAGAACCAGAACCAGAACCAGAACCAGAACCAGAACCAGAACCAGAACCTTTATCATGATCGTCGTCGTCGTCACCACCGGCGGCAGGAGCAGCGGCACCGAAGTGGTTTGGTTGCTAATGGCAATTAGTTAAACGTTGACAATGGAATTGAGTTACTCAAGACAACTCAATAGCTCAAAACGTACCTGGTAAGGCTGGTCACCGCCCATTGGGGCACCGAGACCTCCACCAACGACAGGAGCTTGAGCTGGAGCGGGAGCTGGAGCTGGAGGAGCAGGAGCCATGGCTGGGCCTGGGGCTGGCGCGGCAGCAGGAGCTTGAGCTGCCTGCTGGGCAGCCACACGCCTGGCTACCATGGCCTGGTGCCAAGCCATTCCAAGGTGTCTTTCCATCTCCGACGTTGACTTGGTTACTCGTTGGCAAGTAGCCTCCTGGCAGGTGAAAATGTTCGCGAGGCCTGTGGCACCTCCAAGGTTGCTGGTGAAATTGGCGCCGAATCGGGCTTTGAGGGCAGCTTCAGTGGCAGCTAGGGCAGCGAGGGCGGTGGTGCGTCTTTGGGCACTCATGATGGAGGTTTGTATTCGTGCTTTGAGAAAAATCGAGTATGATTTGAGTGAAAAGATCAGGTCTAATCGAGTACGCGCACTGGAAATGAAATTGTTGTGGGCGCTACAAAAAGAAGAAGAATTTGACGCAGAAGATTTCGATTTTGACCTCGAGGTTTCTGCCTCGACGGCCTTAGGACGCCGTATGTGTCGGAATATAGGATATTGGGCACGAGCTGCGCTGAATAAGCGACGAGATCTCGTCGCTTAACTTATTTTTGAGCAACTGATATGTTCTGGGTAACTCACATATTCTGAGAAACCTACGTGTTCTTACTAACTCACTTGTTTTGAGCAATTCGGCACTTAAACTCAGAAATTTAGTGATAAAAGCTGTGATAAAAGCACTTGTTAGCACAGCATTGTATTAGCTTTGATATGAACTTCTGCTGAGAATGAATCAGTGCCTGCTTTATTTATGTCACACTGAATTATCAAAATGGTTGAAAACAACTTTATATTTATGAACATTTGCCAGAAAAATGATCTGCTTTGTAGGTCAAATCCTTCAGCAATATCCTACCGCTACCAGATTTATATGGGCATAAATTAATATTCTAATTTGGCTACTAAAGCTCATATTGTGGGGAACGAAACTAATATCTACAAAAGGAGTTCTAGGAAAATAAAAGTAGGTTGCGAAAATCAACAAATTGTAAGATAAAAAGAAAAGTTTGCCGTGTTTAAAAACAGCTACTACACTGTGTCCATATCTCGGCGTGTTGGTTCTTGCTGCACATATTTCCATTCCTTTACAGAACCAATTTATGACCATGTCATAATTCGCTTAGCTAAAGGGGGGACTAGCGCTGTCGCTTAGTAGTGTGATTATTTGTGATTTTAGGTAATAATAAGCACAACAAAAGACAGCTATGGCAACAAAGTTTTTCTGCAGCAAGATATTTTACCCGCTGTCTCAATAGGTTAAAAAGGCTGTGTGTTGAATTTGGATTTTTGCTATTGAACACTTTATTAGATAGAAGAGAAACTACTACCACCCCTTAATAGGAACCATTCTTCTGAAATTGGAGGCCTTGGCTTATCTTTTGAATGTTTTTCTTTAACCTTTATATCTGAATGGTTCTTGATTTTATTTCGATTATTTTTACATATATTATACAGCGAATGCGAATCTATGTAGCGTTTATTTCTGTTCTGGATAACTGTTGTTAGAGTGGATCCTAACAGATGGTTCCATTGTAGAATTGATCGTAGAAATGGAAATATGTGTAAAGTTAGGGCAAGTCAGTGGCTCTTCTGAAATTGGTTTCGGTACGAAATGGCGATAGATGCGTGAAAATAGCGTGTATATTCGTGGCATGCAAGCGCATATAACTCCGACGTAAGCTTCGGTAGCGGACCAAAAGGTAACAAAGACCCAGTCCCCTGAAAAATTTTGTATTGTAAGTGTGTATTCCATGAGAATAATACATAGAATATGTGATTGACTTACAAGTAGGGTCCGCTGTTCTCCGGAACTGGACAAGAGAAATCAGTCGAGGAATCGAGGCGAGGGTTACGCTGTGTCGAATTGTCAGCAAATCTTCATTTGTGATGAAAGTTACTTTAGGCACATACAATCCTCCAAAAGAAAACATCAAACCAACACTAAGTCTTTTTCTCCACTTCAGCCGAAGCCTCATCAACGCGGGAATCGGCAACAGCACCAACCAAATATCGCTGGTCATGTTGACAGCGCCAGTTGCCCACGCGTGTTTCTGGAGTTCGATGCAGTGCACTTCCTTGGGTCCTGTTTCCCAAATATGCCATAAGTCATGCAGTGGATTGCACTGAAATACAAGAGGTAATGTAATTACCGCGCCCATAGTAATGGTACAGACGATGGTAATTTGGATTACACGCTTGAGAATAGGAAGTACCTCGAAAGGCATGACGCGACAGTAAAAAAGAAGAATAGAGATCCGTGTTAAAGTGAGGATAACAGACCAGCAGATCTCGGAGAGATAGAGGAGCTTCGTGCAGTCAGATAGATGTTCGTCAAAACCGATAAGGGTGCGATCAAAGACAATAAATCAATTTCGCGATATGGAGTACACACCTTTAAGATAGCAGTCATTTCATCCAACGTAAGCGTGTAAAGATCTCTCCCATATCCATAACGCTCAACTGGTAAGAAGTCAGTTTGCTGAGGTCGTATTGAAGATAGTTCATAGGAAGCTTACGCCCCACAGCTGCAACAGTCATTCCGATAATAAATAGCTGACAAAACAGACTTAGCACAAGTTCGTTTGCTACACTTTAGCAGAAGAGACAGCTCACGGCATTAACGACCATGACCCAGTCATCCATGGTCTCCCCCCACCCTATGTTCCTATTCGGTCTCGAAATAAAGCGCAAGGCAATGCAGACAACCGCTATTGACCCAAATACAAGTCCACTTGTGCTAACGATCTCGCCTCGATGTCTTCTTTTTTCGTTGCAGGCCTTCGAAGTTGCATTGAGGGATACTGTACATAAAGTGCGTAAGACAATCGAGATTTATAGATTAGGGGGGCGATGAAGCTAATACTTAGGTTGTCCAAGAAGCTACATGTAGTACTAAGGCATAATTCCATTTGCGGAGTAAGCAGTACATTCTGGCAAAGACATGCTTGATCGCTGGCTGAGCACGATGACTCTTGCAACGTTTGGTTTAGACAAGTTATCTAAAATATGTCAGACGAGAACTTTTTCGGTGCACCAAAAGGTGTGACTCTGAGTTACTGACCGCACATTCAGGACCTGCTTCTAATTCAGCATATGCGAAGGGGAATATGCAAGCGAGTATAAGAGCAGCGACGACAATCAACGACTTCATGTCTAAGAAAATAAAGTAAGGAATATTATGAGACTATAGATTCTTGGTATTGGATTGGAGACAGGTTACTGGGGAAGTTAATCTGGGTGATACAGTGGGACTCCGACCTTTTAACGTCGTTACATCGAGCATTTAAAAAGTCTCCTTAACATTGCGGCTGCTAAACATAACCCTTAGCCCCTGAAAAGCGATCTGATACTTCTAGCCACCATCACTAAAAGTCCATGCAGATGTAACCTACTTCGCCAAGAACAGCGTGGCTGGCTTCCGATGACACGGGGATGGAAAGACGGAACATGTTCATCCGGCTGCATGCAGCAAAGTGTGTGGCACACAGTAAACTAGGGAACCTTTTTTTCTTGTGTAGCACGTGTCGTGTTATGTCGTTTGATCAAAAATCTGCGCCTTGCAGTAGATTATTCAGGGCATCTTTATACGGGACTTTTCACTAAATGTAATGTTGATTAGCAAACTATTCCATCTTCATAAGTTCTCACACTCTCTCTGAAGAAAAGCACACGGATCAGTGTTTTTGATGGGTGGGTAAATAACCACGAACCAGCCCAGCCAGCCAAATAGGCTGAGTCTGTATACTGATTTCAAATAACTATAGTTAACCACGTACCTATAGGTAAACCACCAAATATTTTATAACCCTACTATATTAGTATTAGGTAGAGCCTTTTAAGCATATAATTAGTGTCCTAAGATAACTAGTAGTATATTTGTTAGCCTTGTACTAAATTATACCAAGGTTTAATATAGTCAGGTAGTATAATTCGAGGGTATAATTCTATTCCTTTATAAAATTCATAAAATTCATAAGACGTACACTTAATAATGTATAGAATATAGCAGTTAACCAATTAGCCTATAGGCGGCCTATGGTTTAGTCAGCCTAATAAACAATAGGTTGGGGTATACCCTAGTTTAGTTAGGCTAGGTATACCTATGGGCTTTGTAGGACCCTGCCCACCCATCAAACACACTAACACAGATGCAGATCTTAGTTCTGTGCAGCCTTATCGTGGGTGGGAAGTCTAGGAAAGCCATTTCCGCGTTCAGTATGTTATAGGTATTAAACCGTCCTGGCTCAAGTATGACATGCCAGCTGGAGCCTTTTCCCTGCCAGTTACTATTCGCATAACATCAAATTCGAGCTCATAAAAATGGTAATCTATCCGGGGCCCGGAAAGGAATACTAAAAACTTAGTGGAATTCCAGCTAAGGGGTTAGTGAATACTACAATTATCGGTAGCGAACTTGCCAAGTAAATAAAACTTGCTTTCTATTCGCTATCAAGAAAAAGTAATAATGTAAGCACGTTTCTTACGAAGCTAAGATAGTACGAAAGCTAGATTTTTTTTTCTATTGAGCCTGGTCTAAGCGTTTCTTCACCCAAATCAATCGATTCATAGCTAAAACGCTCGGACCAGACTCAATACAAAAAAATCTGGCCTTCGTATTTCGCACTTAATCGGCGATCACGCACGTAATTTCATCCCTAACTTTTATTAAGGGCCCGTTTGGTTCCGTAGGGTCCAGTTGTAGAATGCAATTTGAAACACACAATTCGAATAGAGACATTCAAAAGTGTGAATCTTGTTATTCGTTTAGGTGTTAGCCTACCCTATCCCTTAGTTCGCTAAACGCCATCTGCACGGACCAATAGGACGTGCACAGCAAAATACATATAAATTTTGGTGGTGAAATTCTCAGGGTGTCGAATCCCTGTGAAAAATGGCGTTTAACGAACTAAGGGATAATTAGAATAATTCAAAAATGTACTAGTATAGGCTACGAAGCCTATAGCCCAAGCCTTATAGCGGCCTATTGCCCCCTCTCCTGCATGGTATGGGACTACCTCAGGGGTGAGCTGGCGCGTGCCCATCGCTAACCAACGACACTTGCTACCGATGGTATTAGTCTACCTAAAAGTACATACCATTGTATACGTTTCCTACTCGATAGCTATACACTTTCGCTTTTTTTATATGGTTTTATTGCTTTAAAGCTAGTAGATCCTCGAATTTCCCTGTGCACATGCATAAATACATGGAAAGTAGTATATGCTTAGTGTTTAAAATTAAGCTGATATAACATCCATGTCGAATACGGTCCTATACCATATATGAGATAAATACCGCTTAAAGGGCTTACTCGTTTAGTGATTAAGCACTATAGTTGCCCTGCCAGCCTTATAGTAGGGTTTCGCTTAATATGCCTAAAAGTGTCCTGTCTTTAGTGTCTAAGCGCTGAAAAGCCCCTGTAAAGAGCAGGGCTACTAGCCTATAAGAGAACGCTATAGCTATAGGCTACGGCTGGTGGACCGTGTCACAGTACGCCGCTCTCTGAGGTGTACGCTATGTACTGTAATATGCGTTGTAGAGTCCCTGTAATAGTACATTGCCTGGCAGAAAGGAGTCGTAAGAAAACGCACAGTCCACCAGCTGTAGGACGGAGTAAGGGATAGTCTATATTTGTACAACTTTTAGCCAGAACCTCCGTACTAGATCTTAAATATACCTCAAGAGATATATTTATTACCAGGTACATTTTTGGTAGGAGAGATCTAGTACAAATTGAATGTTACTATTTATATAGCACACTACTTCAACACTAAATGCGAAACTATCCCTTTGTGTGTCTTACAGCCCTCTAGACAGAGATTCGGCACCCCGAGAATTCTACTACGAAAAAATATATGTATTTTATCGTGCACGTCCCGGGACATAGGTGATGATGATGATGATGTTTATTTTCGTCCGTAAGACGGGCATAAATCAAGCAACTATAGTTACTGCCTATGACCCTAGCCTCCCGAAGGGTATAAGGACGTGCTAAGCTAAGGGTTTTTATATACAAAGTCCTATATATATAGACTACCAAAACCACAAGGGGAAAAAGATAGATCTCTATATATAAGCCCGGGTCCCTAATCCCGCGGTGTTTCAATTCCCTTGTAAACCATAGAAAGCATTTCTTGCTTAACGCGTAGCCAAAAGACTATGTAACTGTAACCTCCCGCGACCGTTTAGGGTGGACCACCAGATGTCTTGTCACCTTTCCCCTAGTATCCCCTCACTCCTAACCCCTTGTATTCCTCCCTTTGACCTTGTATTCCTCCCTTTGACCTTGTATTCCTCCCTTTGACCTTGTCGTCGAGTCTCTCTAGAAGGTGCTATTTCGTAGGGTATATTTGTGGAAAGGCTTGATCTGATATATAGAAGACGATGTTGAAGGCGCTGTTCTACCTTACAGACAGCTGCGCGCAGGAGCTGCTTTGTTTCAACCTTCCTGTAACGTTGTTGCATAGATACAGGGCTGTGGTTCTATTGTAAGGTCGTGTCATTGTATTGTTGTATTAATGTATTGTCGTGAAAAAATTTTCCCTTACCCCTGAAAATCTCCTCCTACACCAACCACCACTACGGCCACGACGACGGCGACGACGACTTGCGAGAGATCCCGTTGGCTCTATAGACTCCATAAGAAGAAGCTATAGGTTCGTAGGCCAGGCACCACGTACAGGTGGGAGTTCGACTTTGCCGGCCCCCCCCCGGACATAGGTAGAGGGCCGTGAGACACACAAAGGGATAGGTATTCGAATGGGCCCAGATCCGTGCGACCAAACGGGCCCTAGGACTTTCGACAGCTTCTAGTGTAATTAGAGGGTTTCAGTTGATATTTTAAAGATGTAGAGCCGCCGGCATCTTCCTTAATTAGGCTTAAGGGATGCACGACTTTCATACTTTATGTATTGTTCCACTTCTTCTTACATACAGGTAAGCCACATATAATATAAAGGAGCCGATATTTTTTGTTTGTAGAAGTGGAACAGCCGGGCCTTGATATACCCTATAATATGAACTTATGCTATAGGGCATATGTAGAATTGTATAGAGAAAATAATATGTAGCAAGCAAGGCCTTCTAATTGGTTATAGAAGCTACGAAAAATTTGAAAGCAGAGCACGGGCAATTCTGTCCTTCTACACTATAGGGTATGCTCTTCAATTTGTAGGACCCTATTCTACATATAAAAAATATCAATTGAAACCCTCTATTCTAGATTTCCAGTCTTGCTTGTTCCTCCACATTTGCTATACCTCTAAGGTCTAATGATAGATTAGTGGTATAATATAAAACAGCAATAGGCTTAAGAGGCTCACTTTCTTGCAGTACAAATGGTACGTGTGACCTTCGAGGATACATAAATGCTATGTTCTTAATCACAATAGCAGAACCAAGCGACGATTCCCCACATACGTCGAATAACATATATAAGATTGCGGCAGTCTCCAAAGCTTGATGCAGAGTACGTTTCTTTCATTTGACATGAAGGCAAGTTTCCTAAGTCTCTGCACATTTCGGATCTCTTATTATCAGATACACTTAAATTCTTTCGTGTAAAAGCATAAAATTTGCTTACACCTATGTGTGAAAAGAAGATTAGCTTAGCAATTAGGGTACGCTAAAATTACGTTGATGTTATTATCTAGTATCTCCTGGATGGATTGATTGGAAGTGCTATTATTAAACGCCTAAGAGTTTAAACCCCGTTAAGTTAATCTACAATATCATTAAAAATATAATTTTCCTACAAATTTCCTAGTGCGGTAGCTACTAGTAAAACCAGTCAAAAATAATACACTGATAATATTTCCTTTACTCGTATATTAAGTGATGAACAGTTCAACTAAGGTGATTCTGGATGAATGTACTGTGTAGATAAAATGCATTAAAACCAAATATATGGATTGAATAATTCAAATCAACAGCATTCTGACAGTTTTATTGTATTAGCCAAAAGTAAAGGCCTATATATAATGCTTATTGTGGGATATATGCATAGCAGACTTTCTTTGGTTGCCGTTTTGGTACTCCCGTATAACGATGCCGAAGATCAGGCGTCAACAATAGCAAGCAATCGCCGATGGGCTCCATTTGCTCTTCCACACATCTCGAAACCTATAATGACGACGGGATCACGACTATGTCTTCCTAAATAGGCTCGGCAACTGCATTACAATACTACTGAAATGCTGTCTCTGTCGCAAGAAGACTCGACCATGATGAGGCGCGCTAACACATAAGTGGAGGACACCACAGCGACAACACTAACCGCAACAAAATCCACGTGCGTGGAGAACGAATATGTCATATACCTCATCTGTGAGCAGGTAAGATCTTCTCATGGCGCTTGCTAATGAAAGCCACCTTGTCCTATGGTGTATAATATGCTAATACGATACATAGCTCTATGGCACGTCTCCTAAGACCATCAAATCACTATTGCTCGTGGATAATGTTTGGCACGATATTGCTCTTCCTTTTATGTATCGCAAAGTTACTCTCAGATATGGACCAAGCACAAAAACGCATTTCTACGATCCGAAGGTCAACAATAACCCAGAAAGCCGTATCAATGCCTGGCTTAGGGATCCATCACAGGAGTATTGTCTTCGCAGCATTCGCTCTCTTGTAATTGAGACACCATCCAAAGGGCGCTCGGAAAAATGGGACTCAAAACTGAAAAATAAACGCTGGGCCCTTGTTTCTGAGCTTATCAGCCGTCTTTCTCGTCTCCAGCATCTGCAATTTCTGGCAGGGGAGAAGTTCCCTTTGGTCCTTCTTGAAGCATTACACAAATATCATCCTAAAACGCGGCTCGAGATTCTTAATTGGCAACGTGATAACGCTACAGCATTACATAATGACAGTGCAGAGCTGGCGCTTGCGAAATCTCCGCTTCTTGGCACCGTCAGTCTATCGATATACAACAGCAGTCAAAAAGATCACACCAAGGCAGCATTCAGCCGTATTATATCACTATCCCCCAACCTTAGACGCATACGCATATCATTATCATCTGGTGGCTGTGTGAGAAGCTGGCCGGAACCAAATCCATGGGATTTCGATCCAAATTCGGGCAACGATCCATACGGATCAATGTACCCAGACTTCCAGAAACTTATAGACAGCTGGATCCCTGGCGATGTATGCGTGAGGATAAAGATGACCTACACCCAGAAGTGCAGCAGCTAGACATGATTGACGCAGATTTTGTACAGACAGTTTGGACCGACCTATACTCACAGAAAAATAGAGTTCCCTTGAACAAGCTAGTTGTGAAAGTAGGAGACTGGACAGAAGAACCCACTGGGAGGCCAGCTCCTTGGTCTACTTGGGCGAGGAACAACAAGAAGGTTTGGGTCGCTACAGCTAGTGAGAGGGATGACGCGGGAGATCAGTGCATTGTTGAGAGTTCCGGCATGGACGCATACGAGAATATCCACCAAAATTCTTTCGTGTGATACTGTCCGCGTATAGTTGTCGAATAATTGGTTGTGTATTCATGGTTGTGTGGTTGTGTAAAAGCGCTTCCCTGCTCTTTGCAATCATTCTTCATGAAACGATGGGTAAACAAGAGAATTATTTAAAAGTTGTGAGTACCCTAATTTTGAGAACTTAGGAATTTGCAGGAAGTTGAAAAGGCAATGGCTTCTTCTCCTCACGTGTGAAAAATGCTATTATAGCGAATGTGAATGCAAAAGAAACTATTATAAGAAACCAATAACATTACAAAGGTACAGTAATCTAGTTTTAGGACTTTGGCAAGTAATATAGAGATCGACATTACTAGTAAGACAAACAGATAAAGTAAATGTTGTAGAGTAAACTGCTTTGTGAAAGTCAAAGGTAAATAATAGTACAAATGATAATCTATATTATCAGGGCCAAATCAAACCTCATAAGGTGTAGAAGTTTCACAACTGATTGCAACTTAGATGATGGGCCTCTGTGATTTCTCCAAAAACTTTTAACCAACTCCGTTTAGGGGTGATAATATGACCCATCGCTTGCCTCGCTTCCATCAGTATCTTCAGCTTCTCCATCCTCCCAGGTTGATTCGTCTGAGTAATTCGATTCTCCTGATTCCATAGTTTGAGATTCTTCGTCTTCTTCCTGTTCTGTACCCGTTTCTTCTTCGTGCTCTGTTTCTGTCTCGTCAGGATCTACTTCCATGTTTTGAGTATTTCTTTCGATAGATTGTACTAATAGATTATCCCGAAGATAGTGATAAGGCGTACTCGATTCTTCTCCTAGTTCTGTTTCTGTATCTCTTTCCTCTTCTGTTTCTGTCTCGTCAGGATCTATTTCTATATTTCGAGTGTTTCTAGTCATTTTCTTAACCAACGGATTTAGGGCATCAATGAGAAACTTCAGGCTAGGACTTGATTCTTTGGCATGTTCAGACAAAGTCCCACTTGAAAACAAGGTGGTAGAACCCATGTCGAGCGCATTTTCGTTGCGGGATTCTTGTCGCTCCGGTTGGCGGTATAAAATATGGTACTTATGGGCACGATCCGACTGTGCGTTCTCATTACGATAAATCCAAATGACATCATGATCTGGGTCATAAGCGGTATCTTGAGAGTCCTCGCTCTCTGAGTCGCTTTGAACTGCAGTCTTGTCCTCTCCCTCATCTTCATCGGATGTTCTTCCTCGCTTAGCAGGAACCACTACTTTTGTTTGCCATGCAACTAGGTCAAGACCTTTAACCAGTGCTTCTAGAGTAATGAAGTCACTAAGCTGCTCTGGGACACAAATCATCCATTTATTTTTATGACGTGCGATTGCCTCTTTAAGTTCCTTCTCGAGTTTGTCCAGAAGCTTCGGCACAATATCATTCTTTGTATCCACCTCGTAAGTACACTCTCTGCATTTAATTCTCCGTGTTGGCTGTACAAACTCCTCCCCTCGAAGCTCGCCAACATTTTGTAAGAGAATTTCCATACTCTCCGGGCTATTAAGCCAAAGGGCCGCCGAAGTCTTTTGAACGGGCAGTTCTGGCTGAACGGAGAAAAGTGTCAGTTGAGTTTTTGTCAGAAGCTTAATGGTGATATTACTTACCTTTACAATAACGGACTCGGTCTGGGTTCGACTTTGGGAAGGTTCAGGTTCACCGGAGCATATACAGTTCCCAATGCCTGAACCAGGAACACCACTAAAGCATCTCCAACAGCACATCGCTGACTCCTTGGCCATTTCTGAGCTGTTGATAAATTATATCACCTTGCTCTTGTGATTCTTAATCACCGGCTCTTTTGAGCTCGTTGCCAAGGCTTCCATACGACTTGTCGGTGGGGATGGCTGTAAGTCTTACGCGACTTTCTTCTTTAGCAACAAGTTTACAATAACACTGTAAGATTCTTAAACCTCCCTAGATCACATCGAAGATCTGCTTGAAGCTCTTGGAGTGCAACAAAATCTATCCACTTTGTTTGGAGGAAGGATTATAGGGTATATGATAGTAAAAATTGATAACCGCGAAAATTTGAAGGTGTATGCAGTTTAAAAGATTATTATGACTGATTATCATCAAAGACACTATTTAGACTTAGTTCCGTGAAGGTTTAGTTTATTTTAGAATGGGTGGCGGCCCTCATTTGGCAACGAATTAAGGATGAGTTAGCCACGCTTGAGCTAAGACTCTCCAAGAGAACGATTTAACTTACTTGGAGTTTTCCAAACGAAAATGACCAATAGCTGCAAAGTCACAATACACCCTTGGAATAAGGTTACCTAGTTTTACAAATTGCTAGCAGAAAATGATTTTTCTTTGCGAAGTTCTACAGTTAGTGCAACGTAGAAAGTCGTGCTACGCTAAATTATTTAGCTATTACTTAGCAACTAAGAGTATAGGCATCGTTTCCTACTAGTGCACTAACGGAATTTCAAACTGGACTGTACTGATAGCCCTATAATATTTTCATTTGGACTAGACTAGTAACACAGTAATATATAACACTTAACCTCCACCACTTGTAGCTTCCTTTTTTTTTCCATCAACCGCTCCAACCAAAATCACTTACACTCAACCACCTGGTACACCACCCAAAACTCAAACTTGTTATCAACTTATTCAACCGCTATCGAAACGAACCATTAGCACACCTTTCTTGTACCTTATAACTTCACAACCAACAAGATGGCCAACTTCCCAACAATTGAGCTCCAACTCCAAGAACTGGAACGAGAAATCAGAAGAAACTCTCTCGAGTTGAGTGCCCTTAACGAATCCGAATCTCCAATCTCGTAAGTCAAACTCCCAATTCCCAAACCACTCATTTCATTCTCCACCTATAGCCAGCAACAGCTAACATAAAAACTTCTAGATATTGGGAACAAGCCCTCAACCTCACAACAAACCAAGAATTTCTCTATAAGCTACGAATCGCAATGCTAAGCGGTCAAACGGCTGGATTTCACAACACAACAATTGGCAAGTTAATGCTTGGAGACCTCGAAAACGTCACGAAAAATAAGGAAATACTTACCAAACAACTTCGGCTTGCGAAGGAACAAATGGAAAGAGATGGTAGATTATCTGATGCGGTATTGGCGTCACAGAATAAGATGAAACTAGTTGATGGCCCCACTCAAAACAAAGATGATGATGAAAGCGAAGGAGATTCAGAGAATTATGATGTTGTTTCAAGGCATTCAGACCAAGAAGATTGGGAAGTCTTGGATTCGGCTTCTCAAGCTTCTGAGAAATGGGAAGAGGGAGATTTTGATGGGGTTTCTGATAGTGAGGGTTCGTTTACTCGGAGTTCGGCTTCAAATCCTTACGAGTCTGAGAACTTTGACTTGGAAGATTCCAACTCAAGCGATAACGACACAGCTAGCTCGGTTTCCAACCCTTGGGAAACCGATGACTCCCACTTCGAGGACTCTGAGTTAGAATCAGATACAACTCGTTCAGCACCAGGATACGAAGCAGATAAGGACGAAGAATTCGACGAGGATAGCGAAGACAACGCCAGCGAATGGGAAAGCTCAGTCTCAACCTCGATAGACGACGAAGACAATGCCAGTGAATGGGAAACCTCAACCTTCTCAGACAACGAAAGTAATTGGACAACTCAAGAATCCCACTCAACAACCCAAGACAGCGAAAGTAATTGGGAAACCTCATCCTCAACCTCCTCAGACAACGAAACAAACTGGTCTACTAAAACATGCAACTCAACAAATCAAAACCCCCATCAACTCCAAAACAACAATATAACAAACACCACACTAATCGACACATTAATTTCCCTCTCTGTAAAACCAAAACCTACATGGTCTAGGTTCATAAATCCTGAACAACCATGCAACACATTCAATCCGAGGTATCCATTTATAAGAACCCAAACTAGTACCCAAACTGGTGCTCAAGAAATAGTAGCACCAACTTACGATATCGATGACGTTCTCCACCGTAACGTGGAGTATTTATCACGTATGCAACGGGAGTGGAGAGGAGAATGGAGGGGGAAGTTGGGAAAGAAGGATAGGGAGGGGAGATTGATTTTAGAGAGGCAATTGAAGGATATGGAGGAAGTTATTGTTGGACGTGGTGGTGGGGGAGCCTGGTTTGATGGTCGACTTTGAAATTGAATTTTTTTTAATTTTGTTTTTGTTGTGAGGGGAATTCTATAAAGAAAGAGGAGATATTGGGGGGAATTTTGGAATTTTGGAATTTCTGGAATGTAAGACCTGTTTAATGGGTTGTTATATACGTATATTTTCTTTTTATTGGGAGGAGTAGTAATGCTGGAGAATAGGATTTTTGTATTAGGAAAGTCGAAAGTGATTAGTTTTGATTATGAAATATGTATCCTTCTCCTGTCAAGTTTTTTATTACAATGTCTTGAAACGTTGTCGAGGTTTTTAACAGTTGCTTTTATATCATAATTCTACCTGTTTCGCATCTACAGAGTACATAGTTGTAGACTTGCAAAGTTAAGCGAGCATGCCGCTTCTCAGATGATCATAGAGAAAGCTAAGCAGATTTCACCAATAAGTTACTATTAACACCAAAAGTAAAAAATGGTTACTCCATTCATTCTCATTTCTTGGCCATTTCTACTTCGATATAACGTCAAGATAGTTAGCCCAATTCCTCAGATCATTAACACCATTAACCCAACAACCGCCCCACCCCAGAACCTCAACCTCAACCTCAACCTCAACCCCAACTCCCCCTACTCCAAAACCTCCTCCCCCCTAACCCTAGCCTCAGCAACCTCCTCCTCAGAAATAGTCCTCTGTGGCCCCTTAAACCAAAACCTCCCCCCAACACCAAACGGTACCCACCAACCAAGCACACTAATAAGACTAATCCCCCCAATCATAATAGGAGCATAATTCAGCGTCTGAGCCGTAACAGGATACAACTGCGGTAACAAAAGAACAACAACAAGAAAACTAATATATAAAGTAGCAACCATAGCACAAGGAATAGACCAAACACCTAAATTCCATTTCGCAGGTTCAAAAGAATGACGTCCTACAGTATGACGAGCTAAGATGGGGAAGAGATAAGATACGTTAGTAGCGATTGTAGCAGCAGCTGTGATAGCTGAAAAGGCAACTGTGGAACCGATTACAGCAGTTGTTATAGCTATACTTAAAGCACAAACCAGAAAAGCTGCATTAGCAGGCATTTTATTCTTCTTACTCAATCGACGAAAGTATTTGGAACCGGGGAGAATTCCATCTCGAGAGATGGCGTAGGTTACTCTTTGAGCACTCATGAAACAGGATGCTGTTGCGCAGGTTGAATCAACCCATAGAAGTGAGAGGATGGCTGTTGCTCCACCCGGTCCTACGAGTTGGACTAGGTATGCGGCCCAGTTGTTGGCGTATGTACCGTTTATTATACCGGAGAAGTCTTGGAGGCAGAAGAGGATTAGGATTAGGGTTGGGACTGACATTATCCAGGCTGAGAGGGTGGACATCCACATTCCTTTTGCTACGACTGAACTTGCTTCTTGGGTTTCTTCTGCTAGATGTACGCTTGCGTCGTATCCGTAAAATACCCATGCTCCGAAGAGGATTGAGATTACCCAGCAGTATGCATCACTTGCTTGTTTCTCTTCGCCTTCGTTGATCCCGTTGTAGAAGTGTTTGAAGACGCCGGAGCCGGATTGGAAACCGTTGAGTTGGTGGGCTTTGATGGGGAACCAGATCCAGTATAGAAGGAGCAGAACGTGGAATATGACAATAGCGAAGCGGAAGTACCATTGAAGAACACGCTGGTTGATGATATTGGGGGCCATGGCAAAAAACATTCCAATTGAGGTGAGAAGCCAAGCGAACCAGCCTTGAGACAAAACCGTGGCATCTGGGTAGTTGATTTCGAGAGCGGAAATGAGGAAGTTAGTAGAGCCTTGTTGAACACCTGGGACAACAGTAACCTGGACTAAATTAGTGGAATTCATAAATGGCTTTCAAGTAGCTTACCCATCCCGCCCAATTCCACCACCCAGTCATCCAAGCAAGGAATGGTCTTAGTTGGCAGAAGTTAGCGAAGACGATGCCGAGAATTAAAGAGAAGACATACCCCCATTCGGAGCCTCCCAAGCGATATGACCAATAATAGATACCCCCAGCAGTTGGTAAAGCAGCCGCGATCTCAGCCATAGAAAGACTGACAATCAAGGATAACCCGCCTATCATAGTCCAATTTGCAAAGGCAGCAGTCGGACCCCCAGTGTACATAACCCAACCAAAGAGAACAGGGATCCCAGAAACAAAGTTCATAGACTAAATCATCAGCTGGTGCATCCATCACCGGAACAGGAACCAAAACTCACAGTGAAAGTCGCAGCCCTAAACCCCATCAGCAAGCGTTTCTTATTAGCAAAGGAAGAAAACATACCAATTCTCAAATAAACCAAGACTTCGAAAGAATTCTTGCTTGTAGCCCAACGTAGCGAGTTGGTACTCATCCCTCGTCATCTCGTTCTTCATGTTTGTAGCATCAATGGACTCTATTTCGCCAGCTCCACGAGAGACTACCGGCTCAATGGCATTGTCGTTCTCTTCTGTTTTCTTCTCCATATTGACAATAGCACTTCTAGAACTTGTCTATAAGTTAATGAGACGTTCTCCAATCTAAGTAAGGCTTGAGAGCAGTCAAGAGAAGAAAGCTGTATGAAAATGAAAGAAAGAGCTACTGTGGAAGATCTCATCAAAAGACTCGGCATCTTCACACTTTAGCTATTTAAGGTTGTAGAAAGCTTGATCCGATAAGAGCTGCCCGGTCAAGTATATGTATGCGATAACACTGCAGGACAGGAACCGGGGTGGAAGGTTGCGGGAAATAGTTTGATTGGAGAGAAGGCAGACCTGACATGCTGTGGCCATTACTTTTCTTTCTTTCGGATAGGCCGCCTTGTCAAGCTTCCGAGGTTACCATTGCTCTTATCAGTTAGTACCGACAACCCCTCCTTATCATTGAGTAGTACTGCGCGCGTAGTATGGGGTATATATTCAGGTGTCTCTATGGAGTAAACTTCAGGTGGCGGTATATGGTGTTACCAAGATAGGGAGATAGAGGTCAGGAACAAGAGTGGGGTGATAGTTCGGTAGGTAATCCTGCCTGGGTTGAAAATGTATTGGAGACTTGATGGATTTTGGATCACCATCATACCTCAAATCTATTCTTTTACAGAAAACCAAGAGATTGTAACTGTTTTGAAGTGCTAAAGCTGTCTTGATACTCATATGAATGCACTCGAACTGCGGGGGGAGTCATGATATATTATTTTGGTGCCGAAAGCGCCGTTTGCTGGCTACAGTGTTTGAATGGAATAGGTCGCTCTTGAGAAGAAATGGAGAAAGCCATGTGATGGGGATGTACAATACTCTCTATTGAACAGTGAAGCACGTTCTGGAATCCTGTGGCTACCCTTTTTGTAAACAGAAATCTCTTTGTAATAGTCTATAAGTAAAGCATTTACAGAATGTAGAAAAGAATTGCCAACCCGAAAAATAACCTCCCACGTCCTCATAATCCCCGAAATTACAAAATGGGCCGGTACTTGTAGCATACCCAGCTCAAATTACTCACAAACAGTGCAGAAGCGTCAACTGATTCCTACAACCCAAGATATGCAACTAGTATCCCAACCAAAAGTTCAGACGAAATCGACACCATATTCACAGTCCCAGCAAACGTTGTCGTAGGAATTGCCGAACCTGAACTTCTACCATGACCTATATGTGCCACAAGTTTTAGGCAAATCACGGCAAGATGTAAAGTTTTGACCGCCAAGGAGTTGCCTAATATTTTGTGCATTTGTTTCATGACCACCGTGGAAGATAGCAGTTCCAGTCGCAACATTGTTTGCACAAAAATTGATGGTGAAGTTGAGGGTGGTGGCCAATCCATTACATGTCTCCGTCGCTATTATCCCATCAAAGTCTGAGTACAAAGATAGGTTTGCTGCCGCAACCTGGATCAAGCCTAGGGTTTTTATCTCGACATATGGACCGTGTGCAGGATTCTCGTAAGTTGTGAGGGTTTCGACAACAGCTGTTCCGTCATAATCATAGGATCGCGATGTCCCGACCGTGTTATCGGGGCCATTGAGTGTCACAGAGCCCTCTGGGTTGCCGCTCCAGGTGAGGTTTGCGAAGTCCCCAATGAGAGCTACGACTTCAGAATACTTGTGGGGAGTCGTGAATATCAGCGTGTCTGAGCCTGGAAAGAAGCTGGCGTTGCATCTGTTTTGGGTCTTGATGCGACCTGCGCTGGCGAATGCAGCGGCGAATGCGGCGAGAATGATTGAGGAACGCATGGTGTTGGAAGCTTGTAGGTAGATTGAAGACAAGAATGGCAGCTTATTGGATGAGGCGAGCTGAGGAGTTGGATGGATGATGAGATGAACTTAGGAATTGGATGGGACGAACCGCTATATATACAGGATTTATGAGCTCTGAAATCGACCTACCTGTTCGTCGGATGTTATCCAAAGATTTGGGATGTACGTACGAAGGTACGGCGCATGAGGATCGTCAATTTCAACTGTCATCCCTAGTAGAGTCGAGCAGAGGTTATTTTTAAGCGCGTAGGGCTGGGAGAATTACCGTTGAAATTGAGGATACTTACCTATGCGGCTGTGCCTTTCGTCCCGTCGTCGTGAAGCCAACACCAATTGGCTCTAGGCATCCCGCTCATATCCCGGGTTGAAGCTTCTTTTGCAAGTGAATGTGGGGGAAGCTGTCAGATAGGCTCGATCGCACGGAAGAAAATGGCAGATTAGCGATGAAGCTGAGAGCTGTGCCTGACCATGATAATGTCCCGGTCGGAAACCGAGAGAGCGGTGGTGGAGGCGGTGGTGAGTGGTGGTGGTGATGGTGGAGATTGGCCGTGGCACCAAGTGCTTATTACTGTACTACTACTCGAGTACTGTACATGCCCAGGCATCCATCCGTAGGGCAGACCTTCAATATGCAGCACAATGTACAGTCAGATTGCTGACCCGCTAGATGTGATGGGCGCTGGATGCGATGCACGATAGAGTGAGTTGTTGTCGCTGGTTGCATCAAAAAGATATTATTGGAGTATGAAGTGATTTGATGTTGATATTATTAGGAGAGGTGCGCTCGCGGGAGAAGAAGGGAGGAAGGAGAAAGGAGGAAGGATGAGGCTGCCAACCAACGCGACAGTGATTTTTACGTAAGCGCCTCGATCCATACTTCGTACCAGTATCCCCTCCTCTCCCCACCATCTCCTCATCACCTCTTTCCTCTTCCTCCCTCTCCCTCTCCCTCTCCCTCTCCCTCTCCCTCTCCCTCTCCCTTCAAGGCTTCTTTCTCCCTTCTCCCCCTCAGCTTTCTACGGTATGAACGAACAACCTCACACGCTTCTGCTTCTACAGTGCAGTACAAGCAACCATTAATCCATTAATCCATCCATTCACCCTCGTGGGCGACTATAATCTGCATCACATCTAGATCTATCTCATCGCACGACATATCGTCGTCACACATCTATCCTCACCAATCTAGTAGCCCCTTGCTATTGGCCTTGCAGACCCCATCATTCTCGAGCTCAGCACACACTGTGGTTGACTGTCAGTATGGCTTCTCAATCAACACCAAGGGACGCTTACGGTCGTCATCTGCTTTTCGATCGGGGTTAAAACTCTGCTTTCGCGCAGCTGGGTGTATCTCTGTACCCAGTGCTCGTTCTGCCCTTAGATGTGTCTTCAAGAGTTCGCTGAGCTCGTCCTGGCAGGCTAGTTCACGAAGTCAGCCTAGCACGGACCTATGGAGTCCAAATTCTTACGACTTGACACTTCTCCATTTCCTGCACTGAGATCTTGCTGTTGAGCCTCAAGCTTCTTGACTTCCTTCTGAATGAGGTCCTTCAGGAGATGGAGGTCTTTCTGTTCGGCTTTGTTGATTCTGGCCTTTTTCGCATAGACATCGCATTGAATTGTCGTGGCTTGCGCAGACTGCGGAAGGATTCTGATGGTGAGCATTTGTCCTGAGGGGAGCTGGCGAACGATGGTGGTGTGGGAAAGCTTGAATTCCTTGTCCTGACTCGTTTGCCAGGTAGCAATAATGGATTGCCACAAAGATTCAGGCGCTGCTTCTGTCCCACGATCAAGAGACAATTCTCCAACTATATCCGTTAGCAATAGACTGCTTTCCGGATCGCCAACATACCAGAAAGCTTCCAGTTGAACGCCCCATCGATTTTCCAACCAGTAGTCCATTCCATCTGTGTAGTTTTCCATCTTTTCAAGGCGGCTTCAGATGCATCCAAGTCTAAGGCCTGCTTTTCATCTCCGGCATCAAAATTTACGAATATCATGGAATCCCTTATTTCAGTCTGGAGTTCCCACAGATTGTTCAGATCCTTGTTGAAGCCAGCGACACCATCAAATTCAGGTGCCTTGATCAGTTTTCCTTTTGTGTCATAACTCCAGCCATGATATCTACAGCCAAGAACAGTCGAGCTTCCGCTCTCTTTCTTGGTGACTGCATAAGCTCTGTGCCGGCACACATTGTGAAAGGCACGAATCTGTTTATCCTTTCCAAGGATAATAATGAAAGAGAAACCCGCGACCTCGAAAGTCCGATAATCACCTGGCTTGTGAAAACGTGACTCGTGGGCCACGAAAATCCATGTCTATATATCGTGAGTCAGGTATTTTCCAAAGGCTTCGAGTGTTGCTTGCCTTGCTGAAAATAGCTCGTCTTTCAAATTGAAAGATGCTTTCGTCATTCCACCAGCTTGCTCCGTAGCGGGAGACCTGCTCAAGAACTGGATGCTCGAGTACTGGATCCTCTGGCTTGATGCCCCCTTCAAACTGGTCAAGGGCCACGGTCTTTCCTTTGCCAGACCATTTTTTGACGAATGGTACACCTTCAGCCTGGACTTTTCCAAAAATTAATGGGAAGAGGTATATGGACGCAAGGATGACAACTATTCCAACGGAATAGAGCGAGATATCGGAAGTTTGCATCGTGGAAAAAGAGAAGTGCTGATGGATATCTGTTGAACAGAAGCATCGTGGTTCCAGTCACGACATATATTATTTGCTGCCTGGTTCTCGACTCTGAAAAGGTTCATTATCAGATCATTAATGGATCGTTGCACCAAAAAGAGCATCGCTCGAGCTAGACCGCGACGTCTCCTCACGCTACAAATGCTTGTTTCCACCAGTGAAACTTCGATATCAACATAGATCCGGATCTGGATCAAGTATCCTGTTGCTATCTATATAATGTTGTCCCTGCATAATGCCGAGTCATTCCATCCCTGGTGATGTCACGGTACACACAATATTGACGTGGCAGGGTCGGATATGACATGGATTGCGTTAAATGCATTTAAGGACCCTGAACTCAATACCTTCACACATTCTCAATGAACCAATTATAAGAGGTCAATTTGACTTTAGCTTTCACCCCAAAGTTGGGTAAGTCAAGGTTATAATACATGGCTGGATCCGATTACTCCTTTGGGTTTGGACCCATAGACCAACCGGAAAGCCACCCGGCCGGACTAGACAAATTGTCTAAAGTAGCTTCAACGGTTTGGATTCCAACTTTCCATATATCAATTGCTTCTTTGCCTCCCCCAGGAGCTGATCTCTATACTTAATTTTCCCTGTCGTGTAAAGTTACGCCTTAAGCGATCATGGACACTCTCACTAGGACCCTTCCAGCATCCTGGTTCTGCAGCCCAGCACTCTACCAACTGGAACGTCGCGCAGTCTTCCTGAAAGTAGGTACCGAAGATCCAACCATCCGCCATAAGCGCCAAAGAAAGCATTAGCTGATGAACAAAAGTCATGGCACCTCTTGGGCCCAATAACCCGGTTCCAGAAGAGAAACGAGCCAATCGAGTATGAGATTGCGCAAATTACAATTGTTGTCGAGAACAAAAGCCCTGAATATACTGGAATGAGCTTAGAATCCAGGGACGAAATCGTTGTCAAGGCAAAGGACCCTGTAAGCTCTCTTCACATTTGTCTCCTTGTCACATTTTGCTCACACCAATCAGAAAATAGAAATTCAATCTCACTGGACAAAGACTGGTCTACTCTTTGCAACACTCTCCCTTGACACACCTAGCTTTGATGAGTTCTTTGCTGGCCTAGAGGACATAACCAACCGGGTAGACTTCACCAAGCTTCGTCACCGCCGAAGAATTTCTTATGAAGGTCGCTTCAACTGGAAGACAATGTTTGTCCCCCTTCCTCCATCACCGAACCGAATTTGCCGGCTAATGCAAGTATAGGATCGATGGGTTCCAAGAATGTCTCCATTGTCAATATACACACCCAACTTTTACAAAATACTATCCACCAACTTTCTACGCCGTTTCTAATCATAGCAATTTCTCACAACACATTGCTGACCCCAATAAGCGTGATGATGGACTATTCCTCTACTTCTTTCCCAGTAAGTACCAAAGCTTCATCTCCGTCCAGTTTCTCTATCAACGTTGTGTCTTCTTCCAAATCTCCAATATCACCACCTCAACTCCCTCCCCGGCACCCTCGAGCATCCCCACACTCCCAAAAGTCAAGACTAACATCCCCGCCCAACGCTCCAGTCTGCACCCTAAATGTCTATGGTGGTGGCATGTCCTCCTTCCGCACCCTCCCCTCCACAAACCCCGGGATCTCCCGCATGGAATTTGACTACTACCACAACGGCACAGATGCCGAATTCGAAGAATACTTCACCTTCGTGCGTCAAGTAGCGCTCGAAGATTTCGAACTCTGTGAAAAGGCGCAGCAAAATCTAGAGATGGGGGTTTATGGTGAGGGCATCTTGAATCCGGTTAAGGAGAATGGAGTTGCTTTTTATCAGCAGAAGGTTAGAGAATGTGTTTATAGGCAGTATGGGATTGAGAAGGTGGAGAAGGAGGCGAGGCTTAAGGAGGAGCTTGCTAATGAAGGTGGGAAAGGTGGATTTGTGGGGGTCGGGGTGGAGGGTGGTGGGGAGGGAATTGCTGTTTTGTAAATTAAGAATTGGGTGGATGTAGGGAGTTTGATGGGGATTTGAGTCTACCTACCTACCTTACTCTCTTTTAATCTAGGTGGTAGATATATTATAGTTAAAGCCTAACAAGAGAACTATCCTTAATAAGAAATAAACACTACCCTTTTTTACTTTACCTTATATCTAAGACTAATTAATATACAGTTTAGAAACAAGCTAATTGCTCGCCTACTATAAATTACAAGTACTAATATAATAAAAGAATATTAAAAAAGAATTAAATAAAGATGTGCTTTAAAGGATAAGCTCGTTAAGAAGGTACTTTTATATACTTTAAAAATAAGTAATATTAGTCTATTACTTATTTCTAAGGTATTTAAGTAACTAGCTTAGAGATAAAAAGAATTATTAGTTTAACTATAGATATAGTTAGCTTATTTAACTTAGCAATATATATTCTTATTCTATTAAATCTATAGTAAACTACCAAGTATAGACGCTAAAATATTAATCTTATTACTAGGATATTATTACATTACTTCTCTAGCTATGACTCTAACGTTAGTATATCTCGGGCACACTCTCAGTTGCCGAGATATACTGAGCGATCCCCTTATACCTCCATCGATTTACGTACACTTTACCCCCATCTGGACAATCCAGCCCCTCTCCCGCACCATTGCACGTCGCGTAAACGCCGACCAAGCTGCCGGTGAATGGCCCGGTATCACCGCTTACAAGCTTAGCAGAAGCCGTTGTAACAACCACCTCTGCATTTGGGTTTGCAGCCGGCATAGCTGTAAGGCTATAGTGCGTATCATTGGTGGCTTGAATCTGTAATCGGATCGTGCTGTTGCGCCAACTCGGGGGCATAGGAATAGTTTTTGGCGATGGTGTATCGAAGCCCTCGGCACGGAAGCGGAGTGCCAGTGGTGAAGTCTCGAGGATCTCTTACTCGTAGATTGGGAGCTGGAAACTTCTGGCCTGAGAAGGACAAGACCAAGGTCAATGTGATTATATGGCGTCAAGAATACGGTGACACCTGCTTCCTGTCCTGCTACCGTTGGGTCGAATGTCAGATCTGCGCTGAATGTGAACAAGGTATCGGTCTGTATGCGGCCAACAAAAGCCAACCAAAGCTCGCCACTGGTCTCATTCGACGATATGTCTCCTGTGAGGTTGCTCCGACTCGGTACGATTTGGAGACCTTTGGACGTCACGGTGAAGGCTGTCTCCTGTGGCACACGGCAGTAGCCCAGATTACGCGGGATCGCAGTGCCTTCTTCAAAATCATATTCGTCGGGGTCCTGGTTAAACGGGCCCTCTCCCGGAATCTCGTGCGTCGTTGCTGGAAGAACCCATCCGCTCATTTGGCCCCTTACAGGTTGCAAGAGTGGCCAGACATACACCCCACCAATTCCCATCGACGTCTTGGAATAGATCACCATGGCCAACAGTTTGGAAATACTCATTCGTGTTGCGGGTTGTCAGGATGGGATTATTCTCATACAACTCGTATGGCCCAGTGATGTTGCGAGCCCGAGCAATGGTGATGGAGTGGGATAATCCCGTTCCCCCTTCAGCGATGAGAAGATAGTACCCGCCATCCTTCTTGTAGATATGCGGACCTTCAGGGTCTGCGTCTCCCGTTCCGTTCCAGATCGATACAGACTGGCTTATCTCACCAGTCTCGACATTGAGTTCCTGCAGTGTTATCCCAGACATAGCAACGTAGAGCTTCCCGTCGTCGTCCCAGAACAAATCCGGGTCGATACTGTATCCGGCGTTGAAAGTGATCGGGTCACTCCAGGCAGAATCGTCGAATGGATCTGTTGTGTTGAACACAAGGCCTTGAATAAAATCTGAGAAGTTGCCGTCTGACAGACCGATGTACGCGCAGGCCACATAGAAATGCCCGTCGTGGTACCGTATCGTCGCTGCATACATACCGACGGACTGACCAACATCGAGGAACGAACTAGTACCGTTTGTTCTCTGCGTGATGCCTGGCAGCTGGCTGTCACGGTTCCAGACATGACTGACATGCTTCCAGTTGATCAAGTCCTTCGAGGCATATATAGGAAGTCCAGGGAATGAGATAAATGTCGATGTTACACAGAAGAAAGTCCCGTTGACTTGAGTGCATGATGGGTCTGAGTGCCATCCCGACAGGATAGGGTTGTAATATGTCGAGTTGTCCAGTTGTGCTAGGGACGGCAGTACCGCAAATGCATGCAGTGCTAGAAATAGGTTTGAAAGCTTCATCGCGAATACCGGCTGCTCGAATCCAATGAGAAAATTGAGACTATGTGTGCAAATGTAGCCATCTTAAGTATCTTACAACAACTCCTATTACTACTTCTTTCTAAGGTTGCTCTACAAGCTCTTGTCGTATCCTCGTGTATTGTTTCTTGTTTAAGTCAAGCCTAAGAAAATATGGTAGGGAAAGTAAGGTTAGATAGATCCTTGCTAATTATCTTGAATTTCTCCGGGTTAAAAATATACGTCACCGGCAGCAGAGCTGAGGATAGGTGGATGGGATGTTGACGAAGGCTGAATGATCGGCATTATTAGAGCGCTTGTTATTAGTTGGTAGGTAGGGTATTAGCTAGTATGCTTTAGGAAACTAAAATACGAATACGTAGTGCGTGATACCAAGCTAACGCTAGGTCATTGTTGGCCATGCGGCCGCTCCGCACTTGTAGGTAGCAGATCTCAGTTGTTGCTCGCTAAAGAATTACAGTGGGATTTCTTGAAATAATCAGATCGCGCTGTACAAAATGAAAATGTCATTAATCGGCTGTTCCACTTCAACCGGCTTGACCGCACCTCTATAACTCTCCTCCAGTAGTCATCATTGGTGAACTTGGTATTGCGCTACTAGCCCAGCCTACATACTGTAAAGTTCTCTAGTAACTAACAGCTCGCTTGCTACCCAGCATGAACATTAAGCCATAATCCTCGGCTCATCTGAACTAGTCAAAGCAGCTACTTTTTAAAGTAGCTATTCTTTTATCCTAACCATTGCACAGCCATCTTTAAGACAGATTAACCCTAGTCTGGCACGCCGTCCTTACCCCTTCGATAAATGTCGAGTTTGTCATGCGTGTATCGTCGAGCATAAAGTTTCCCCATTGTAATCGCATAAGATCAATAGCGGCCTGTGGTGCTGAGGATAGGAAATGTGTTTCTAGCTCGAAACCACCAATAAACTGCGAGATTGTAAGTGTTGGTCCTGCTTCTAGTGCTGGCGCGCCATAAGGTCCCCATCTCGCTCGGAGGCTACTGGATATTATCGATGATTGAGCTGAATCAAGTGTTAGATTTGCCTTGACAGCCCAGACGTTGCCATCTTGTGGTGCAAGTAGAGTTGTTTCGTTATCATGGTAAAGACCGGTAGTTGCATTCCATAGCAACCTATTTGCAGCTGTCTTGATATTCTCTGCATATCTTGTCCAATCGGTAGTCACTGAAGAATCATTTAGTACTGCAGCGAGAATGAGTCCTTGGTTGATGGTGTAGTATAGAATAGCATTAGCCTCAATATTGTGGCCGCCCATTCCAACACGCAGCCAGTCGTTTGAGGCGGCGACATTCATTAGGCCAGAAGAGTCGATACTGTCTAACGACCAAGCGAGTCCCTTGAGAAAATATGGCCAGGCCTCCTGGAGATAAGTCGTATTACCGGTATATTGGTAATAAGAAGAGATACCAATTAGAGTATACAAGTGGTACGTGAAGCTGATATAGTCAAGGAAAGCAAATGGTGGTCCTGCATAAGGGAGCATGCCATTACTTGCTTGTAGCACGAGGAGTGAATTAAGCGAGTTCTTGATAGATAACATGTCATTGGTAGACACAAAGATGCTCGGGATAGCAATCGACATATCTACTGGCCACACGAGACCGTCTCTCTTCGCGCCATCGATGTTGCATGTAGTACCGTTCGTAATCGTGTAATTACTAAACCATACGGCTGTCAAATCCGATGGAGTAGCCACCGAGCCAGCAGACAGAGGGCTTCCAAAAGCTGGGTCGATAGTGCACATTTGATTGGTATAAGCTCCTGTCACCTAGTTAGAACTTAGAAACACGAGAGAATATAACCAGCAACTTACCAGCGTACCAAATTCGGTTGAGCAGCTCATCGTTGCAGTGAAAGCAGCCTGTATAAGCTCTCAGATCCTGCTCCGGAGCAGCAGTAAAGTTCGTAGCCACAGCAGTCATCTGCACCGAGGCTGAGGAATTCCCGATCAGACTCAAATACCGAAAAGCACCACGATCATGGCTAAGGTCAAGTGTATACGTCCCTGGTCCTTGTCCAACTGTGAGTGAGACCACCCCGCCTACATTCTGACCGTAATTGAATGTTATGGTAGAATTTCCATACAATGTTGCGTTCCCAGTTGGTCCATTGAGTAACGAAGCTGCATTTGAGACTGTGCCGTTTATTTGATGTATTGCTGTTGGATAGATTATCCTGGATTCGGGGGCGAGTATGTATTCGCTGTATGGTACTGTTGCTATAGAAGTACCTAGCAGTATTGCTGCAGCTGCGGAGAAAAAAACACTCTTCATGACCTCGAATGGAAAGTTGAAAGGATTGACAAGTAATTCATCACTTCCTAAGGCGCAGCCGAGATGCCTTTTATAGCAGTGCTTGAAGTGCATGACTTAGATTATAGTAAAAACAACAACCATTTTATGGGTACTGATCGACCTTGAGCATGTGTACCTCCCAAGTCTGAGATTTGAATTGATTCTCCAGGTAGAACGGGATATTATCTAGCGAGATTGCTATCCTATAGCATGGGTACGGCCTAAACGGGAAATTTTTATCGTACCTGCCTGCTCGTTCGTTTTCTGCACTCTTTCTGGCTTAGGCTCCCCCCCCCTTTTATTATTAATTTCTGTAGGCCCTCAGCCATGTTACTGTCAATCCCCATATTGCTGTCAATCCCTAGTCTTGTTCCAGAATTTGTTTATAATATTATAGGCTCCTGCCTCTCTATTAACATATAACTCTAAATCCCTCGTTAGTTTAGCAATCCTAATAACCGACGTCTCATCTTTCCACCACATGGTATAAACAAATACCCTTGTTACACCATTGATCAACAATCTCGCTCGTTCGTAACTTCCGAGCATTCGTGGTAATTCGTACTTCTGTACAAAATACGACGGGATAGCTCCCCTTGTTAATCTCCCCGAAAGAGCGAGGATAGCCTGAAGCAGCTCTACTAGTCAGTGTCTACAGTACGAAAAGGGGCGGGAGACCTTCAGCGTCCACCCCATGACTAGCGTGCTTAGTATTACTCGTACGCACTTTCAGAGCAATAGTATTTTAAGCACCCTAAGCGAGAATTTTCGTAGTAGGGGGTTGGACGCTGAAGATATTCTACCCCATTTCGTACAAAGTGTATGCATTTGTGAGGTACTCTGCTGATGGATCCTTGCATTATGCACCTTATACGAGTGATCTAAGAGTATCGCATGCACATGGTTGGTCAACTGGACCTACTAGTTTGCTAAGCTTTTATGTAGCTGGCATTCACCTTACCTCTGCACAAGGTACTACGTGGATGATAAAGCCTGCGATGGCTGACCTTACTCGTGTTGATGCTGGGTTTCAGACTAGTTTAGGAGCTTTTGAAAATGAAGTTAAGACTACTGGTGTCAATGGTTCAATCTCCGAGATGACTTTCACAACACCAAATAGCACCACGGGTAGTGTCATTCTGGGTGGTGTCGAAGGATATTTACAACGAAGTGATGGGGTACAGGTCCAGTTGGTTGATGGCATTGCCGAGTCAGTCTCTGGTGGAAGTTGGATCTTGGTGGTCGATAAGTAGATTAATACATATACACCAACACTAGACTAGCATTTTTCAAGGAAACTTCGATGAAGATTTTGTACTTTCTCTCCCTAGCACGATTGAAGATTTAAAGCAGGCACCTCTTACACTGTTTAGAAAAGCATATGGAGACATGAAGAGAATGGGTATTAAATGTGAGGGAGTTTTCAAACCAGTGATAGAAAATACCGGTAAAAGCTAGTAGATGTAAACTTATAATACTTTAAATTCATTCGACTACATTTCCTTAACGTTCAGACTCTCTAACGTCTCCTGAGAAACATACTTGCTAGGGTGTGGGTAGGCCCATTCCAGCACTCTAGCTTCCACACAGAACACAGAATCAACCACTGATTGCCACCCACATATTGCTGTCCATATTGTGCCTATTCAACACATTTTATCTATCTTCCTCTTCTATACTCCCAACAACCCATCATCCTCTCCATCTTCCTCCTCATCCTCATCCCCATCCCCATCACCATAAACCTTCTTGTATACCTTATCAAAAACAGCATCCCTATCCCTCATCCACTCCTCCCTTCGATAATTATCCGGCCACCCATATTTCCGTACAAAAATAGATTTAACCCCATTATACTAAAAAGAATTCCCAACATATATTAGTAGCCATCAACATCAAGAACCACTCCTCCTCCTCCTCATTCAAGGAGCCAGCAAAAGTAGCAAAGCTAAAAATTTTACAATATCAGGATACAACCTCCGACTAACAAACCCATTCCCCCACTGCGGCGTAGTAGGTAAAACATCCAAATTCCTCAATCTCTCAACCTGTCTCCTCAGATAAGAAGGAGCATGCCTTGGAAAGTTATTCCGGTAATGATTTGGTTCATTAGGATTCTCGATCCAAGTCCCTGGCATTTCTGTAGGTTTGTATTCACTTGAGATAATTCGGATTGTATCTATATTATGTTAGTCAATATATTATATGTATAGTGCAGTTACTAGAAAATAGGGCTAGGCTAGTTAAGAGTGAAGGAAAGGATAAATAATTACTCTCTCTCGTATCTAAAACGACATATTCCCCCTCATCATTAGCCTGGAACGTAGCAGCCGTTAAACATAAATCCCTCGGTAACAAAGTCTCATGGCATTCCTCCCCATCATATCCATACTCCCTCGGTGAACGAGAGTCCCGCAAATCTCTATCATGCAAAAAATTAAAAGGTCTCGCATCCGTAAAAATAATATACGGATCCAACCCTGGTCCCCCAGTTTTAGAAGAATAAGGTAATCGACGCATCAAAGATATAACAGCAGGTTCGAGATTTAATTCTCCTGAAGCTAGGGTCATGTTTATGTCGTGACCTCCTGGGGAAGGTGGCCAAGCTACTTGATCATCAGGTAGATAGCAGAGTTTGACGAGTAAGGTGTAGAGAGAGGTTATGATTTGTACGATTTCATCTTCGTTATATGTGGATTCTGTGTTGTAATAGTCGGGTAGCCAGTCGCATTGTGGGTAGGGTAGCTGTTCGTAGTTGATTGTGGAGGGCCGTGATAGTGGAGGCATCTGGCTCTGGTTGTGATGGTAGCTGTATAGTAGGATCGCGATTAGGGTGAAGAGGAGAGTAAAGAGGAGGTTTGGTCTGAGATAGGCCATGGGTATTTGGGGGCAATTGTAGTTGATGATATAGTTATGGTGAGTTGTCTGTGGGTTAAAAGTGTAAGGGTTTAAGAAGGTGGGAGCCTGGAGTGGATTTTGCCTACTGGTGCCTACCAATTCCCTCGCTACCAACTTGAAGGAACACAGCAATCAAAAATACCTCATGCCCCCATAACTCACTTAATCTAAGCAACTTATTTAAAGCTTGCATATACACATACTACAGCACAAACAACTACCAACGCAAAGGAAGGACTTTAACTCATAATCCTTTCTATTCCACGTATATGTATTTGCAAATTAAATCACAGCTTCAAATCGACACCAAAACGATTTTTCAAAAGATTGTATTGTATTCCTTATTCTCCCTCCTCACCTCATCTCATCTCGAACCTTTGAGATTCAAGCGTGATGAGATATACTACATATGTACAAAGCGAGCGAGAGTCTTCCCTTCTTCCCTTCTTCCCTTCTTCCCTTCCCTGCGCTAAACTTTTCCTCCACCCTCTCACCCATCTTTCTTTCTATCCTATCCTATCAACAAAGCATCGAATAGCTGCAACAAAGGAAATATCGAAATCGAAAAAATAATTCAATTAATCAATCTGAGTCCGTATGTCTCATCATCCACCACCTATGCTCTTCGGTTGGGGGTATCAATCTAGCTATTATATATGTAGTGTGTATGGCATGTAAAAAGAGTATCCATCTTGTCGCTTTCCACAGAAAACACGCTTCGCAATCCGCATGAAAATCGCAATATGTGTCGATAAAAAAGGACGTATCTGCAACAAAGGAAATATCGGTGGTCTAACGACCGAAATTAGCAAAGCTGTCATCTGCCGTGCTCTCGTCATCGTCGTCAAAACCAAAATTTTCAGAGGATCCCTCCTGGGCATCCATATCATAACTACTCTTTCTCATCATAGGAGGCGTAGCTGGTGGACCGCTTCCGTTACTGCCGCTTCGTCGAGGACTGCCACGCATGGGCTGCTTCCCTTGTTTGCGAGGAGTCAAATTTCGTGGCCGATTGGCTAATTGTTCAGCGGTGAAGCGTTGTCCCGTGCTTGCAAAGGCACTTGGTTGAGCTCCTCCAGGAGTGCGGACAGTGGCAGGTGGTGTCAAGAGGCCGGAGAGAAGTCCCGAACTTCTTGGGTTGCTTCTTGCCGATGGAGTGGAGCTTGCCGTTTCCGTGGCCAAAGTTGGGTCTCGGGACTTGCGCCAGTTACCCCAGGCTGCTGCCAAGGGGCCAACAGCTTGAGCGACTCTTGGAGAAGCTGCAAGGCTGGCTGCAATGTTGGGCAGGTTGAGAGAAGAACCACCGTTCATGGCTCTCTCGCGCTCTTGTTCCTCCATCTGGATATTGGTATTCAAGCGGATTGCAGCATCCTTGACGCTCTCTGCATCAAAGTTATCTGTAGCAAGAGTGTTCACAATATCCTGTAAATCACCCTTGCGCACAGCAAGCAATTCTCGGAGCCACATGATTTCATCATCACGCTTGGTGATCTTGGTTGGAGCCTCGAGGTCCACAGTAGAAAGAGTCTGTTCCAGCTTCTCAATCTTCTGCTCACGGTCTTGCAATTGTTCTTGTAAGACCATGATTGACTCACGAAGAGCTTGAGGAGAGATCTTCTCTGGTAGGTCCATGCGAGGATCACGCTTTGGAACGGCCAATGGTTGATGTTGGGCGGCTAATGGTGTTGTTGCAACTGACGACCCACTGACAGCTCTGTCTGATCTTGCGTGCTGGGCAGCAGCGTGTGCAGCTGCTTTGGCAATCTCCAACTTCTCTTCCAAGTGAGAGACACGATCCTGGAGATGTTCGGTCTTGGCAGATGAAAGAGACAAGCGTTCAAGTAGATGCTGTTCCGATCTCTGGGCATCCTCAACGGCGTTGTTTAGTTGTCGCTCATGTTGCGTGTGGATGTCCTCAACTTCGTTTGCGTGCTTGTTGGTCAAGTCCTCCAGGATAGTAATTCTGGAGGCAGTAACCTCTTCAAGTAGCATCTCGTGTCTCGCCTTAGCAGTATCAGCGTCAAGCTTGATTTGGTCAATTTCGGAGCGAGCTCTCGCGAGTTGAGTCTCGAGCTCATCACGAACAACATTAACTTGGTTGTTCGCAGAGTCGATTTCGGTTTGCATGTAGTTTCTTGTTCGCTGCACTTCACTAAGGCCGGCTTCACGAGCCTCCTCATACTCTCTCTGATATCGCATGGCGTCCTTCTTGGCGACATGGTTCTCGGTTCGGAGTTCGTCAACAAGGGCTTCCAACTTCTTGCAATCACTAACAGCCCTCATTCCCTGCCTCTCACCAGCCTCGAGTCTCTCAATCTCCATCTCTAGTCGCTCGCGGGTTCGGGCTTCGGCTTGAAGTTTAGCATCGAGGACCTCCTGTCGGGCAACAAGTTCGGCTTCCTTCTTGGCTCGTCTGGCGTTTTCTTCGGAAATCTCGCGGGCAGCTTTGGCCATGTCCTCCTGCAAACCCATTAATTTTCCCCTCATGCCTTCGCGGACTCGGATACTTTCCTCCATCTGGCTTCTGAGAGTCTCGATTGTCCTCCTGAGGTCCTTATTGGTCTCGTTGGCCATCTCGGCGTCATCACTGTGTCTCTTGGCGGCTTCCAAAGCACGTTCGGTCTCCAGCTGCCAGCGGGAGACCTTCTCGTTAGCATCCCGGAGATCATCCTCGGTCATGGCCAGGCGGTTGTGAAGATCAGATGAATTCTTCTGGGCGTTATCCTGGGCGGCTTCAAGCAGAGCGATCCGCATGGCCGTCTTGCCTCGTGATTCCTCGACGCTTCTCACCTTCTGGTCGCGTTCTTCAATGATGTTTCGGATTTTCTCATCCCTCTCGTCTAAAGCCTCACGTAGTCGAGTCTCTTCTTCTGAGGAGATACGAAGCAGTCTTTGAACCTCAGCCAGGCGATCTTCAGCAGCTCTCCTCTCCATGATCTGATCCTCAATTTTGAGGTCAGCACGACGGAGAATCTCTTCCAAATCCATGATGCGAGCTTGCTGTTCTTCATCTTTCTTGATTGCAGCCTCATCGGGCTTGGGCGTCGCGGGAATACGTGCCTCGATGGCCTGTTCGACAATGCTACGGAAATCTTCTCTCTTGATTGCAGCCTCATCGGGTTGAGGTGTAGCAGGCATACGTGCCTCCACGGCCTGTTCGACAATGTTCCGGAGATCTTCTCCACGGAGGTCAAGACGTAATGATTGACCGAAAGACTCTTTCATGTCTTCCAAGACCTTCAGAACATTGGAGTTATCGGGCGGCGGTAGAGGTGCAGCTGATGACTGAGGTCTCGAAGAAAGCCTATGCTGGGCCAGAGCCTCACTGACAATTGCCCTGATCTTCTCCATCTTCCGGTTCCTTTGTGGGCTGAGTGAACGGCGTGGAGGATGATCATCATCTTCATCATCAGCATCGCTTGGCAGTTCGAGAGATACGCTTCGGCCATCACGGCGTCTAGAAGGAGCAGCCGCCATGGTTTCCAGTGACAACTGGATTGCTTCCAAAGCTCGCTCCAGGGGATCAAGTCTCTCCTCAAGTAGTCCTCCTACCAAGTCGTTCACATGGCTGTCAAAGAAGCCAGCGCGAGGGTGAATCTTGGCTTCTTCAGTCTCGCTGATAACATCATCCCAATCACTTTGTGGTAAGCTCTCGGTGGTATTGAGGCGATGAATGGGAGAAGAGGGGAACTGAAGAGTAGATGCCGACTCGCCAACAAAAGGATCTTCTGTCGTGGGTCGAGAAAAGATTCTTTGCGCGGCGAGGTCCACGTTGGGAGGAAGACCTCTAGGAAATCTTTGTGGACTTGGGCTGGGAGCATCACTGCGCATGATATTCTGTGGTTGTAATCGGACCGGCGACGAGTAATTCACTGGTACTTGAATTGGGCTGGGTCTGACTGGACTTGGTTGATGGAATCTTGGCGCTGGATTATGTGGCGCGGAATCCATCTCATTTTCATTCATTTGGCGCATCACAGCGTCAATCTCCTCGAATGTGGGTTCACGATCAGGAGTTGCATCACCAGGGTAGGTTAACGGACTCTCGTGTTGTGGTAAGTCGGCTTGCAAGGCAGGATACTCCTCGGTATGTAAGACAACTGGTGGGGACACCTTTACAGGTGGTGGTGGAGTAGGGCTGTTCGCATATCTGGATGACGACAACCCGGCCTTTGGTAGAGAGAAGTGAGGAGCAACAACGGGCTCTGGTTGCGAAAGTTCTGCCTCGGTACGGAACGTGAATGATCCTGGACGGAACTCAAAGGGCTTAGCAGTTGCGGACAATGAAGACGTGTTTTTCCTGTGCAGCTTTGGTCTCTCTGGAGCGGGGATAGCCTTAGGTTGTTCTGGCGACGCAGGAAGCCCAAGGCCATATGGTTGAAGACCAGACTTCGATTTTGCCGGAGCAAGCGTGGTATCGAATGGTCGTGCAGCGTTAAAGTCCTCTGCGTCCTTCTGCTGTTGAAATTTGAAAGGACTGAAGGTTTTCTCGTGATCTTCATCATCCTCAAATGGCTGTGGCTTGGGGAATTGGAACGACTTGACATGCTCCTCTTCTGTGACATGTTCCTCTTCTGTACTCTCAAGAGGTTCAGAGTTCTCTTTATCGGCCTGAGCTGGGGCGGGTCTAAGCTGGGCCACAGGGGGAGATTCCTTTGGTGGAGATTGTTCTCGAGACATCTCTCCTAGCGGCATGCTTGGCTCAGCGAACAATGGAACTGAATCCCCATCATCCTTCCCACCACGAGCTCGCTTGATTCGGCCTTCACCTTGAGTGATGCGGCCGTCCTTGCCCTCCATAGTCTCATCCACAGCAGAGTGGTGGCTGCTATCAGGTCGAACGATGGGGATGGCCTTGGACTTCTTGCTTGGTTTCGTAATTCCAATGTGGCTCAAATCAATCTTGCCAAAGATGGAATTCGATTGGGGGCCATCACTGCTGCTTCCGATGTCAGAGAAGTTGAGTGGAGTAAAAGCGGGAGCATCCGGCCGGAACGAAGGCCCAGACGAAGAGAAGTTGAATTCGCTGTGACCAGGAGTGAATACCGGTGCAGCGACGTTAATTTTACTACCAGTTGACCGATGGCTGAAATGACTTGACGTTGCGGAGGTCGGTACATTTGGAACGAATCCACTCGTGGGAGGGGAGAATGTGCTACTACCAGTGAAGGAGAAGGCTCCGGGCTTGAAACTAATGCTGCTAGAAGGCTCAAATTTGAACTCTTTCGCTGCAACATTGAGTCCCAGCGATGGCTTTGATACGTGGCCAGGCCGTGTGGGCTTCTTATTTTGGCTGTCAGAATCCAGCCATGGATTGCTAGCAGTTGAGAATGATCTGTCATGTCCGCTGCCACCAAATTCTTGGGATGGAATAGGTGTGCCCAAGTTACTTGGGTTTGTCTCCACATCTGACAGGTTGGTCAAAGCCTCACTGACAGTCCGAAGCAATTTAGGTTGGCTAGCACCATCGCCACTTGAAGTGTCATCGCCATCCTGGAAGGGACGTTGAGACAAGGAGTGTCCGCGACTGTGGGGTTGAGGATGATGTAAGACGGGCCCATCCGAATCGCTCGCATAACGGGAAGATTGAAGTCCAAGATTGTGCACTGATGGCTTATTGAGATTTTGATCATCGCTTTCTTCAACCACTTTCTCGCCATCTTCGCCGTGATCGGAATGAGGGCTGTAATCCTCATGCTCCAATTGGCGTTGGAATTGCTCTTCTAGGTGGTATTCTGCATCATCAATTTCCTTTTGCAAGCTGGCACTTGGGTTGTGTCGTTGTACCCGAGCTTCTGGTGTCTTTGATGGACTCTTGGATGGTTCTCTAACTTCCTCGTCTGTCTCCTTCAGTTCCTGTAAGCGAGGAGAAGCTGTAGCGGAAGTTCGGAATTGCATTTGCTGTCTTTGCAACTGAGCCATAGGATCATCAGGGAAGTATCCTTGTTGGAAAGGAGAACTTGGACTTATCATCGACCCAAGGTTTTGTAGGTTAGGTGAAGCCCCGCGAGCAAAGCTCATCGTCTGGCTGTAGTGGTGGCCCGGAGAAAAGCTAGGAGACTGCTGACCATATTCGAAAGGCGACCCAAATGGATGACCTCCACTTGTGAAAGATACTGATTGCCTGGGATTAAACTTGAACTGCGATGCAGATTGCATTGAAGCTGGAGAGGCAATAGAGCCATTGATGGAGCTTTGGCTGGCTGATGGTCCCACTCCTGTGACCAACGGAGGGGAGAATGGGTGATGATTTGCCCGGCTGCTAGAGGCAGAAGATGTGGGCAGTGGTGGTGAAAATGGGAGTTGTGGATAAACCTGTGTTGACATTCGGCGACTCACTGCTGAGGGTACTGGTGAAATCGCAGGTGGATCTTCGTCCCCAAAGCTCACACCAAGAGCTCGGAGCTTGGCTTCGCTCAACTCGCTGACGTATGCGTCCCATTCTGTAGAAGTCATATTTAGTATTTTAGCACAAAATAAAACATTGCCATTAAGAAATCAATTTAAAAACTTCCCAACCATCACTTGGCGGCAGGGTAGGCGCGTGTTGATAAAAGCGCGAATAAACGCGTTTCGCCCCGAAGACAACAAAAAAATTAGCAACCTCAGAAATGGCCTCCTTCCGATAAATAAATAAGCGCTCACCTCTCTTGTCTGGGATGCTGACTTTGTAATCGCGCTGCGCCCGTTCTTGGTTCAGATGCTCTACATTCGGCCAAACACTCCTGCTTTGGCCTTCAGTCCCTTCTTCTTCTACGTTATTGCCCAGATTGAAGCCAGTGGTGTCATATCCTAGCGACTCCCAATCTCTTAACATGGCAACCACATCTTTTTCTCTCATTGGCGCTGGGGCCTTACCACGCCTGCCACGCTCATCATCCCGTGGCAGTAAAACCATAATATTCTTGCCTTTCCATGGTACTTTTTTCTTGAGGCGTGGTGGCTGGGGTGTTGGTGAAGGCGAAGGTTCATAAATCAGCGGTAGTGGTTTCATGGGTGCTGGAAGTGCGGCAGCACTCCATCCTGCATCGTCCTTAGGTGGCGGTGGAGGAGGCAAAGAGTTGTCTTCCATCCCGGACGGTCCAGAGACATCCATTTCTCCGTTCAAAGACATCCTTGGTAGCGCAGGGCTCGAGAAATCTTCCTGCTTCAGTGTGTCTGTACTCAAGATTCGCTGATGCTTCAAAAAATTACTCAGAGACGAAATTCGATTAAACCGCCCTTGTTCCCTCGTTCCAAGAAAATCCTTCAGTGTCGGGGTCTTTGGATCGGCCTCCTGCATCCAGTCACCGTCTCCAGAGATGGATCCGCTCAGTGAAGAGTGTTCACTATCTCCCGGATCGTCACTTAGCCAATGATGACCTTCAGTAGATGCCCCAACAGTATGCTGCCGAATCCAATCTTCCGTCAGTCCCTGGGCTGGTCGACGTGCTCGGTTTGCTAGAACTTGTGCACTAACGCCGTGCGTCGATGCAGGATCTGGCTCTGTATGCGATCGTGTAAGCCTGGAAAGGTTTGAGATGTTCGAGATGCTGGGAATCGGACGCAGGAACGGAGTATGGAACTCGAGATGTCTGATTGGCGAATCAACAGACGCTTCGCTGCTCAAACTATGGCTCGTGGCGTGAGAGCGCGACCGAGTCGAGCTGGCCGGTTGTTGATATGGCGATCCCCAACTCGCAGTATAGTACTGGCTGCCAACTTCACTTCGGGGAGGAGTCCTCACAAGACCTGAACGGCCGTTGAACGTAGGCTCTGGGAGCGGTGGTAGGACTGGTGAAGAACCCCCTTCTTCGGCTGTGGACGAGGTCGAAAATGCTGGGGACTGGGGCGTTACTCGCACTTCGATTGCTCCGTCCTCTGCACGAGCAGCAGGAGGAGGGGATGGAGGCAGTGAAGACGTGATGTCTAAATATTTACTGCAGGGCGCGCGTCAGCTAACATATTCCGTGTTGATCCCCCTCCACCACCACCACCACCACCAAAATAAAAAAGTATCCTACCACAACGAGACCAGCGCAGACGGTCTTCAACTCGTCTGCAACTGTCTCTTGAACTGCTCAAACGACTGCTACGCCGCTGGGTTGATTGTAGTTGTTGCTTGTCCTCGGTCGCGATGTGTGACGCGTGCGAATCAATAAATTACGGATCTCAACAAGAATGTCGCTGGGCTGAAAGAAAGTTTAAAGGAGTGACTACAACAACAACATAATACAAGAATGCGAAGACGACAGGTCGAAGAGCGAAGACATCCGGATCAAAGTCAAGTTTGCAGGCGATGGCACACAGGACTTGGGGGGTGATGATGGGCTAGATTATTTGATGTGCTTGGGGGAGAGGAGGGTGACAGGACAGCGTTGTCGGTTCTGTGTTGGAATATTGAACGGGTGCTATTTTCAGGGGATCTAACTGGGTGCAGTGGATCCCTGCAATTTGACTTTAGCCTCATTCACGAGCACAACAATTTGCTTAAGCGGGACGTTCCCCTTTTTATGAGAGCGTGATGGAAATGAGAATAATGCAACGAGATGATATTCATTATCAATAATTCAGAAGGTGTCCGTCTGATCAGCTACGAGTAATTGGAGGGAGGGAGTACTCGAGTCAATTTTCTGGTGGCTGCCCGCGCCCGTTCCCTTTGCAGGTACAGTAGTACAGTTCCAGTTCTGTGCAGAAAGATGCGCAGATGCGTCCTTCCCGACCCGTAAAATGCGGCTCAAACCTGATCTGACAGCGGATTATTCGACCCCACCACCAGCAGCTTGCAAGATGTGGAGAAGGCGAGTAAAGGAAAAGAAAACAAGAGGCGTCGAAGGGGTCCAAGTCCAAAAATAGTCAGCTTTCCCACGTTCTGGGTTACAAACTTAAGAGGGTTAATATAATGTGCTCGTAAGATGATCAACCGCGGACTACAGGTTTAGGGTTTAGGGCCTATTAAGTATAACTTTTTAGATGTTAGACGTTAATTCTTAGACTATATAATAGTTAAAATTAACTAATTAGAGGATTTTAGACTAGTTGGAATTTAAAATTATAAATAAATATAAAAAATTATTTTAAAAAGTAATAAATTACTTATAATATTTATATAATTTTCTTTTTTCTTTTTAGTTTTATATAATATAACTCTTGTAATAGTTCTTATAGTATTATTGTCACAGATAAGTCTATATATGAGCTGCGAATAAGGGATTCGAAGTAGGAACAACACAAGAGCGGCTTAGTAAGGGATTACTAAGCTCACGAGCATGTGAATCACCTGACCGGATGGCTACATAATAATTATATTACTTTTTATTTATTTATTTTATTGCTTATTACTAGGTTATTTATATAGGTCTCTTTTTTTTCTATAATTATTACTAACATTGTTCCTAATATTCTATTATTCTAGCCAATCTATAAGTATTCTATTAGGGTTAATTTTAACATAGAGAATTTCAACTACAAAGAGACTGTAGACTATCTAATGGTAATGTAGTTTATTATTAGGTCTAGTCTTATTACTTCAAATACTTAATTTTTCTCCTCTTTAATATACTATTTACTAACACTTTCTTTCTTAATTATAAATATAGTAAAAAGACTTTCATTGCCAACATTACAATACAAGTTACTAAGCGCCACATTATCTGTAAAATTGAAGAAATATTCTCTCTAGTTATTATGAACAGTCGAATGGAGTGAGTCTTCTTAGAAGACCGGCTTATGAAGTTAAGAGGCACGCTATGAGATGTTTAGAGGCGTGATGGGTAGCACTTCTAAGTGAGCTTCTGATTGATCTGCGTCGTGCCTGATACTATTACTGTGGTGAGCATTAAGACAGATCTGGAGCGCTGAGGAAGGACTATGATTTCCTTTACTTACTATGTGCTCCTCCCTTCACTTGCCAGGAGAATATAGACAGTCTCAATTAAGGCGGATACTATAGAGAGCGCAAGCAATGTGTGCAAGATGATTAAGAACATTGCTTGTTACTAACATGTGTCGTGCTGCTGTAGAAGTTTAAGGCAATCAATCAAAACAAACAACTATGGCATCAAAAGCACCTGCTTTCCCCATCCCTTCTCCCTACCCGCCATCTCAATCGCTTCATCTATGCGATCCAGTCCAAACTTCCCTACTGTTCTCATTCCCGTCGCCTCCTCCCCCAACTTCAAATTCCCTTTCTCAACCATCTTAATAAACCTCACGACCATGTCTCGACTATACATGAATCTTCCCTGAATCCTTAAACTTTTCAACATCAATGAAATATAATTGATTTCTACGTTTCCATATATCCCACCCATGAAACACGCTTTCCCGAAAGGTTTCAGTGCCGCCATAGCAGAAGCTATGTGGGTTGATTTGGCTGCAGCCGCGGGAGAGAAGTCTAGGAACGCATCTGCGCCTTTGCCTCCGTTGTGCGAAGCCGAGATCATGGCTGCTGTGTCGGTCTCGACATCCCCAGTGAGGATTACCGTCTCAAGTCGGCCGTAATGATCGAAAGTCTTCTTTAATGCTGATAAAGTAGATTCGTTTCGGCCACACGCAACAACTGTAGCTCCCATGGCTAGGGCCATCGTGACAGCACCTCCTCCAAATCTACCGGTTGCAGGTGCGATAATCACAGTCTCTCCTGGTAAAAGATCGATCTCTGCAAGGCCTCCAAATGGTGTCAAGTAAGCTGGGGGGAGGTTTTATCAGCTATATTCCATCCTGTTTCCTTACAAAGACATACCGGGAAGTGCACATAAGTCTTCAATACTATATCCCATTTTCCCACACAAGACTTCCTCATCAAGCACAAACACATTCTCCAAGGGGAATTTCGCATATTCTGCAAAAGTTCCATTTCTCCATTCCCCCTCCATCAACTTCATCGCAGCCCCGCCATGCATGCCCATCAGGATCGCGTTATCCGGATCATCCCGTGCACTAACAGTTATGTCGCAAAATACCAGCTGGCCGGCTTTCAATAATGTGGAGTCAGGTCCCACAGCGTGAATACGTCCGATGGTGTTAGCACCAGGTGTGAGGGGAAGGGAGAGCTGGTAGGGGGCAGTTCCATCGAGCACGGAGGAGAGATAGGAAAGTATGTAGGTACTAAGGACTTTGACGACGACCGAGCCAGGGACAGCGGTAGGGATAGGAACGTTCTCTAGCGAGAGAGGGGTCTCTCTTGAGTTTAGGACGAGGGCTCGCTGCGTGGACATTCTTGCTGTGTGGTGTCCTATTTGTCAATAATACCATATGTTTTTGGCTTCAAAGACAATTGCAACCAGGTATTAAAGGGGAGGATTATATTTACAAGATATACTAGACGAAGTTTGGAGTTAGAGAGCCAGATGCTTAGAATCGTTCGGCGTGATTTATTACCCCGAAATTCTATAGGCTTACTAACGGAAAAATATTTATAAGCAGTAATAAAATTAAAATATAAAAGATATCTTAAAAAGTACAATATGTAAGATATTTACTAATATTTATATAATCTAAAATAATTATAGTATTAAGCTACTATCATCCCCCCTCCCCCCCTAAATAGAGGTTATTCAATAGGCGGGTGGGCCGAGCTATCTAGGGTGTCTAATAAATAGGAATAGGTGCACTTATGTACCCCCTACAAATTACAACAGAACGAGGTAGAGTCTAGCAGACGGGGACTTCTTAGGGGCTTCTAACCACTCAGAGTATACCCTCTATAGCTCCGACCCACGGAGCCCACCAAATAGCCTCTATTTAAGGGGGGGGGATAGTAAGTAACTAAAGGAGTATATTTATAGAATTTAATAAGTAATAAAAGTTAGAGATTATTATAATTAGAGTCTTAGATAAGTATTAAGAAGTATGTAAGATAGATTAATAGAATTTCAGGTAAAAAGTTATAGAAAAGTTGAGATAAAAACACTAATGCTAGGTATTACCTTTTAATTAAGTACTAGCTTCTTTCGTAGGCAATCTAAGGTTCTAATCCGATCCCCTTAAGGTCGATACTTCACAGACAATATAAAGCTGGAACCCATCTAACCCAGTAAGGTCGACATCATCTCTAAATTTCACATTCCAAGATCGGAAGGGGCTTAGAAGCATTAGGGAAGAAGTATCAGTATGTTTACCGTCAATAAGAATGTTCGTGTCAGAGAACTCGCCATTCTGGTTCGCGGCCGAGGATAAATATCCAAAAGTGGTTTTCGTCTCTGGAGTCGAGAAGGATTCTACTCTTGCCGCACCACTCAGATCCGGAGAATGCGTCACAAATGCCAGGTCCAGCATAGGGCCAGTGAAGGTGACTGTAATATTCACTTCTTGGCCTATCTTCTGGAGGCCTGTTGGGTAGATTCTGAGTCCAGCGAGTCGAATACGGCCCACGTGTTGGAAGACAGAGTGCATAGGATCTAAAGAGAAAGACACCCTTCTTTCAGTTCTCAAAGACTCGATTCCATTGGCTGGAATAAGGAGCGGAGAGTTATTCTGGCCGGTGCCAAATTGCCAGAAGCGAGTCTGACTTCTGATGTGCGTGGCAGCCTGAACAACCCCGGCCTGCAATGATGCAGCATCGCTCGCAAAACTGGTGACGTCTTTCATAGGGTCGAGTCTGATAAGTGGCGAAGATTGGAGCGCGTACCAGCTATAGGCTTGCGAGTATTGCTTGAAATCGAGCAAAATCCATGAGCGAAGACTGAGGAGACGGTCGACCAAGTTCAGCCTGAACAGCCGGACGACTTTGGGGTCGTCGGAGAAATGGCTGATGGCAGCGCTCAATCGCGAAGTCTGCCTCGCAGACAGGGTCTGCTGTGTTTTCACTGTTATGTATGCGTCTCCAGAAGTTATGACAGCCAAACGGAAGTTAGCATGGGCTAGGCTAGGTAGGGTTCATATCTATGTTCATTACTAGCTTACCGGGTCATATAGATCTGCCATCTCAGCGTCAAATTCATCCCAATTGGCCGTCATATCAATCAGATTATCGCCTTTCATGACTGCACAATCATAAATGTCCATTGCCTCGGGCACTCCTTGAAATAATTAGTCCAGACGTACCACATCCTTTTCCATATCTCTCCTATATCCTGCTCTCTTACTCTCTCTGTGTTCATCCTCAAAGTCTCTCCGTAGTTCGACTGTCATTGGGTCGACGTGCTGATTACGCACAAAATTTTCCACCTCCGTACTTGTCCGCTTTCTGCATTCTTTCTGGCTGAGGTCCATTTTTTTTTTGGCATTCGTATAGGCTGCCAGCCATGCTGCTGTTAATCCCATTCCATACTCGCTGCCTTCCAGGATAACTGTGTTTCCATAGGCCATTCCTAAAATGCAGAACATTTCATCTGTTGCATTCCCCCCAATATTCCCCCTCCCTTGCTCCAAGTACTTTTCTCCAGCTCGGTGTAAGCGATCCCGGGTCTTATTCCAGAATTTGTTTATGATGTCACGGGCCCCAACCTCTCCATCAACATATACCCATAGATCTCTTGTTATATCGGCAATCTTGTCAACTGATGCCTCGTCCTTTGACCACATGGTGTAAACGAAAACTCTTGTTACTTCATTGATTAATAATCTCGCTCGTTCGTAACTTCCGAGTATTCGTGTTGTTGTAGGTCCTCTCTTTCGCTTATTGTTCTTCGTATTCGGATCTACCCAGCTACGCGACTTTCCGTCATACAGAAACACTCTCTCCCCTTCTTCTTTGAATACCGTACAAATTGCTTTATAAGATATCATTTTGGTTGGAGCAATATATAACGGAAGTTACCCAAATCAAGTGAGTTACCCAAATCAAGCTGATTACCCAAATTAAGTGAGTTACTCAAATCAAGTTGATTACTCAAATCAAGCTGATTACCCAAATCAAGTTGATTACCCAAATCAAGTTGATTACCCAAATCAAGTTGATTACCCAAATCAAGCCGATTACCCAAATCAAGTGAGTTGCCCAAATCAAGTGAGTTACCCAAAAGCTGAAATAGTGTTCTCGTTCTTAGATCGAAAGAGGTTGTGTGTCAATATTGATTGAACATGACTACTTCTACTCAAAGTGGTATAAAACAACCTAACTCTCCCATCTTAATAGAAGACTAAACCACCGTAGAAAACAAAAACTCCATTTTCAACGCTCTTTTCTATCCAACCCTCGGGTATCCACCGCAAATCAAGTGCATCACTCATTTATCTAGCAGGTGTACTTGTACTTGGCGGTACGGTCGGAGTTCCAAGCTCCCCAATGTGTTTCATCCGCTGAATTCCCGTCGGCCCCCACAGAAATTGGTTTCTTTTTAAAAAGTTAGCAATTACTTCTTCTGTAGTGAATTTGGAGTTGTTGCTCCCGAGACATGTCTCGAGAGAAAACGTCTTTGAAAGGGGATGTCTCAAGAGGAACACCTCTTAAAATACTCCGGAATAGAAATGAAAGTGCTTCCCCCATACGTACCCATGGCTCATCGAAAGCCTCGAAGAAGAAGACATTAACGCCCCATTCGAGGATACCACAGATAGCTCTGTCCCAGTAAGTCTGAGCAGCCTCGACGCCAGGAACGGCATTTTGGTAGGTTGATCCAGCGGTTGGCCATCCAGTCTCACCAACCCACAATTCGGGCGTGTTGTCTTCAGATCCAGCAACCGATTGAATGTGTCCGAAAGCTTGCATGATGTCGTCGAAGAAACTGGCGGTGGCGTTGTCGATGGTTTGGCCTTGCCAGTATGAGAAGGCGTTGCAAAGGAGGATGTCGACACCGCCGGTGATTAGCGCATCAGCTGTACCATCCATGTACTTGTTCCAACTATCCGCCGTTCCAACCTTGAAGCTAGATCCAACAGCGCTCTTGGTGTCTTGGATCTTCTCTAGCAGTTCTGGACCAGTGAAGTTTCCTCGGTAAAGGGACTCGGAGCCGACAGTGATGGCGTAGACTTGATCCGGGTATTGAGGAGCGAATTCCACAACGGCAGCCTTGTCTGCAGCGTAACTCTCCTCGGTGTCGGGCCTAGAGACGAGTTAGTCAAGACTCCAAACAAAAAGAAAGAGACATACCAAATACCCAAAATCACCTGGAAGCCCGCACTCTTAGCAGCAGGCAAAATCTCCTGCGCCGTGTTACAATCAGAGGCAGCATAGACACGAACAACCTTGGAACCAGCACCGCTGATAGTCGAGAAATCGGACTCGTAGTCAGCCTGGAATTTGCATGTTCCATCAGCGTTCTTGTCTCCGAGAGCAAAGCCCAAGGTTCCGCCCGCGGAGACAAGAGCTGGAGCGACAGCCAGCGCGGCTGGGACGATGGTTGAGAAACGCATGATTAATTATTGACCCGTTTTGAGGGCTGAAATTGAATTGTTTTGTTTTCTTTGCGCTTCGCGTCTCGATTTCGAGGGGGTATCTTCGCAGAATAATTAAAAGGAGAAAAAAGTAGTACTATGATGTGATGTCGTACTAATGAGTGAGTACGAGATCAAAGGGTGAAATTCAAAAGAATGACTGTGGTTGAAGAACCGATTGGGGATGTGGTTGATGGAGAAAGAAGGTTAACAATAAAGCTCGTGGAGATGAGCGGTTCTAAACAAGGGGGTCTTGGCGCGCCTTTCCACTTCCAGAGATCGGCACAGGGCGTAAATTACCTTAAATTCAATTTACGTTTCACATTTCATGACAGCTGGACATGAGATGAACTGTTTGAATAAACACTGTACAGTACAGTACACAACTCTGCTGTAAAAAAGCCGCCCACGTGAATGGATGAGCCTAAATCAGAAATACCAAATGCAGCAACAGCGTGAGCTTAATCATTGTATAAGTACATCCCGATTCATAAGTTAAACCCCAATGCTCGAAATACCCATGCAATGCAATGCTCCAGGTCCGCAACCATGATTATATATATACAATACTCCATGCATGCAAACAAGCAAATTTGAAAACGGATAGGGGAAGCTGTAAAGAAAAGCCGACAAAGTAGCAATAAGTATTAGACTTCTGCGCACACCATAGTTCCTCTATTCAATTGCTTGAGTTGTCAGTTTCTTGGGCTTGTACACCTGGAACTGCACAAAGATAACGCAGTCCTGGACAATGGTCCCGATGGAACCAATCAGCCATGGGAGGTTGGTGAGCAAGTAGTCCGGATCTTGAGAGTGGAAGAGGATGCCTGCGCCGTAGGTGGTGTTGCCCATCATCGAGAGCATGAAGAAAAGGATAGAAAGTCCTTCGACCGATTTGGTCTGGTAGTTCTGATATATTTGTGGCAGTCGCGCTCTTGAACACGAAAGTCAGTTTCGTTCCTATTGTTTGCGTTTAAGAGATCAACTTACCCAAGATAACAGAGGGCACTTATATAACCCAAGATTGAGGCCCCAAAGGCTACCTGGTTGGCCTCGGGAACTGTCCCGTGCTCAGGCTGGGGCGTCCAGACTTCAGCCTGCCATGCAATAGTCCACCCTGCCGTACCCAGAGCAATAACGCCGAGAATCCACACAGTGTTGGTTACCCATTCAGACTTACCACCAACCTCCTCTTCTTCGGTTATCTTGGACAACGAGTCGCGCCTTGGACCACTAAGAGCAGAAGAGCGGCGCCTGCGGGAACCAGGAAGTCCGACATTCTCGCTACTCCTCCGTCTGCTGAGTAAAGGTTCCTCCTCAGAGATAGCTGATGAAACGGATTGATGGAGCTCAGCGCGGTTCGCGTTGAGGTTGTTGTAATAGAGACATTGGCTAATCAAAAGCAAGTCTGCAAAGCAGAAGTACACGGCAATGGCAATGACTGTAGGCACAAGTCCTGCCCAGATGGCACCTGACAATGTGGGTCAGTAAAAACACGTGATGATGATTCCGGCGAAGAAGGTCATATGGAACGACCAGAGTTCGAAATAGGACGAAGGTACTCTGGAATAACCAGGTATCAAGCCAATTACTGACGTCCACGCTTCTACGTCCCAAGCCTGCAAAGAAGGAGATTAGAAGAGATGTATTTCTGAATACACACCTGCAAGATTTGTGATATCGCCTATCATCCATACAAAGAGGAAGGGCAGCGAGAGGGCCTCAGCGCTGGACTGCTGAAAGTTGAGCCAGAGTTGAGGAAGCTTCAGAACGTCAGATTCAATCATATAAAGCCATATATACACACAGATCTATGCGGGGGTCCAACTCACCATCAGACATATCCATGTCGCAAGACTGATGCTGCCAAAGATTCCAGATAAGGCCTCTTTCGGAATCAAATCGGTCTGAGATAAGGCAACGCCAGCGCGGGCCAACATCAGAATTGAAGCCATGTTGAATAGGTGTACGGATGATATCGTAGGAGAGGAGATGTTGGTCTCAACACGCAGAAGACCTCATATATCGTACAGAGCGTGGCGTGGTGTGCAATGGGGATGGGTCTCGTGCTTCGAGTCTCAAAAAATAAAGAAGTAAAGAGAATTGTGTGGGCGCTGATAGGCTGGACCAACAATGCGAAAGATAAGAAGAGATTAGGCGAGGCTAAGTTTGTACGTCACTTCCGTTATGCATCGCCATCGCGCGAACCGCCAAAGCTACACCCCTTACTCGTGCCGCCTCATTGTACGGCGGCTAGGGGGCGGCTATCGTGGCTATCTCGCATACAGTGCATCGCCCAGACGCGCCGCCCTTACAGGTTGACAACTGACGAATCAACAACGTCAACGTCATTCTATTCCATCCTAGGCACCTGACCTACTTCAACCCCCCCCAAATAGTATACTGTCCTGTAATAATGCCCTTCAAACACATTCTTTTACTTGGTGGGACTGGAGTCAGTGGACTGGTATTCACTGAAGCCGCGCTGGAAGCTGGCCATAAATTAACCCTCTACGTGCGCACCCCAAGCAAACTCCCCGAACACCTGGCAACACACAAGAATCTCGATGTTATCAAGGGCGATCTCGCAGATATCGAAGCCCTGACCAAGGCTGCCAATTGTGGTGCGGATACGTTCGTTTCTCTGGCTGGTCCAGATTTGGGGAAGAGAGCTGGACATGTGAGCATTGGTCCCTTGTGAAGAAGAGAATGTATACTGATTGGTGGTCGCAGCCGATCACTGAAGCATTGAGAGTCCTGTATCCCCTCCTCCTCGCGAACGGCACAACAATTCGAGTCTTGGTCCTCTCTACAGCTTCATACTCGGTGCCAGAGGATCTGCGGAGCATCAAGTGGTTTGGTGCCATTCAATTCTATATTCGACCTTTTGGTGGCGATACATATACGGAGATCCGAGGCATTGCACAGGAAACCGTTGCACTAGGGGAGAAGCTCGAGTGGACGGTATTTCGAGTACCCTTGCTCAAAGGGAACAAATTGCACGAGGCCGAGGGAGAGGTAAATGCTTGTTATATTGGGGATAAGCAGGGAAGGGATGGATTGAATCTACATCGCTCGAGGTTGGCGAGGTGGATTTTAATGGAGATGGAAGACAGGAAGTGGGTGCATAAGTGTCCGGCGTTGAGTGATGCCTAAGACGATATGAATGTACGATTAGTTATAGGTAGGTTGAGACAGGACTACCTTTTATGTGTATATCTGTGTCTTTATTCCCCATGGCAGAGTAATATTATTTCTTACGAAGCTCGCGGAGCTACATATTTCATCTTGTTTCATTTATATCCAGAACAGTTGGGGTTGTTGTCTATTTAAACTTTGACTTTTAAGTTAAAGATACAAATTCCACCTGACTAATTAAGTTGTGCAATACAGCTATATGGTGGCACACTCTTACCTGACGTTTATGTATCGAAAGCTAGCAGTAGCACTACAAATCATACCTATGCACAAGACCTCTGCTTATACCCGCAATCAATGATTAACATTCTCGTCCCTATTCTAAAACCTCCAACCCAATCGCTGAAGCGCAAAACTTAGACACTCACCCTAATCCAGTTAGTAATATGCCACTTTACTACATCCAAACATACAACACGACGCTAAGGTACTCGCACGCTTAGTCAGCACCTCCTTGATTCCATCTTACCTACCTCCTCATAGCCACGAACATTGACAACATCCAAATTGATATTCCAATCCATCATACCTTCAAAACATGGCAACACTTTTTAAATGCGCCAACAGATGCATCCGAAGGACTCCCTCTCTCCCCATACGTTTTCCAAGCAGTGGTTTCAAGATAGTCAGACCAGACACGATTCTTGAAGAGGAACGTTTTGAAAACTTTAAAACCGGACAATATTACCCAGTTCATATCGGAGAAGTTTTCAACTCTAGGTATCAAGTCCTTGGAAAATTAGGGTTTGGAGTTACTTCCACAGTATGGCTAGCTCATGATCTCCAGTAAGTCAACCCCTAAATATCCCACAACAAAACAAAACACGAAAAGTTCACAAAAACTCCCAAAAGAAGAAAATCTAGAGCACATAAACACGTAACCCTAAAAATATATACACGCTCAACCACCAATCCCTCAGAATTCGCAATCTATAATCAAATAAACCAAGCCAATTCAAAACATCCCGGCTACGCTCACATCAGAAAAGCAATAGATATTTTCACGATTCTACGTCCTGGGGGAGATACTCATCAATGTCTCGTTCAAAAACCAATGTGGGATAGTTTTAAAGATCTCTTACTTCGTAATCCGAATCAACGGTTTACGGAAGATTTACTTAAAGCTGGTCTTTTGCAGGTTTTTCTTGCGTTGCATTATTTACATGGGGAGTGTGGGGTTGTTCATACTGGTGTGTTTATGTACCTATTTATCTATCATGTTAATAGTAGGTTTACTAATAATGGGGAAAATTGTAGATATTAAAGGTGATAATATTCTTCAGGAGATAGAGGATAAATCTATCCTTGAAAATTTCGTTAAGGCTGAATTAGAAAGTCCTTCATCGAGGAAATTCATAGACGGTATACCGGTTTATGCATCTAGAAAGTTTGAATTACCGAAGAAGTTTGGGAGGGTTGTTCTAAGTGATTTCGGAGCTGCTGTATCTGGTGATGAGAAGAGGGATCATGATGCTCAACCAAATGTTTACAGGTCACCGGAAGTGATGTTGAAGACTGAGTGGAGTTATCCTGTTGATATCTGGAATGTTGGCGTTATGGTATGTTTCATCCTGACTAATGTCATTTTCTTCGACCACTAATCGTAATGCTGATTTAGATATGGGATCTTTTTGAGGGCAAGCACATGTTCCATGGCAATGATCCAGATGGGAAAGGTTACTCGACACGGGCACATCTTGCTGAAGTGATTGGGATGTTAGGTCCACCTCCTCTAGAGATGCTAAAAGGTGGGAAAAGAAGTCATGAATTTTTTGATGAAGATGGTAAGAATCAATACCCCCTTTCTAAAGTAATTTACGATTTAAAAGAAGCGTTCTAACTAGTTTATGATCAGGACGGTGGAAATTAGATGCAGAAGTACCAATACCGAAAAATACGAGTCTAGAAAGCTCGGAAGAGTTCCTCAAGGGAAAGAATAAAGAGATGTTTTTGGAGTTTATGAGAGGAATGTTGCAGTGGCGACCTGAAGATAGGAAGACTGCTGGAGAATTGCTTGAGGATCCTTGGTTGAATGATTAGGTTAGTAGAAATTTGAAGTGAAGTTTCCTAAGGATTAACACATCCACCGTAAGCGTCCTGGGGAAGCATGCTTCCCCTGGAGAAAATCACTGTGACCAGAAAGAACCCCAAGGACAGCTTCATTGTACAAGGATACTGTGAGACTCAAGCAACTTATCTGCTCAAGTCCTGTTCACACTAAAATCAGTCTGGTGTAGTTGGGAGTATATCCTAGAAGCTTTGTAATCTGATGTTTGTTAGACACAGCCAAATATAATATACTGTTAGCAACTTTGACTTACATGTTCCTTAGTTAGCTTCACCTTCTAGAAGTAAAGCTTAAGGGTGACCTCGCTTAGCTACTTCACATCCATCCACTCCCACTACATATGTATCCGAACTTCGACTTTTCACGTAACACAAATCTTTTGATTAGTTTAATTGAAAGCATTAAACTTTTGTGCTACTACCTATTCGTAATTTCTCTACGTATAAGTTAGTCCAACATTTATTATGTAAATTAAATCCTGATGTACCTATCTACTTTCATATACTTACTAAGTAAATAGTATCTATAATCTAATAAATAGAACAGGAATTTAGGTAGAAATGCATATTTTAGGTATAGTAGTATTGTGTTTTCTTGACAAGTAAAACGTATATTAATTAGACTCAAAGAAGACAAGTTTCTAGCGAGAGGGGTAATAGGGTTATCCCATTAGCTATAAAAAGGTGGTATAGATAAGCAAGATCTACATAGGCCCCACACCTTCTATTTTATATCACCTTATCTGAGCACAGTACCCAACTGCTTTATAACCCCCAACTAACACGACAGCAAACTGTTACTCTGGACCCTTCCGAAAGCTCGCTTAATCCTCTAGCCCATACCCCACCTTATCCAGCATTGGTCCATAGCCTATTCATCCCTAGTATGTGCGTTTCATTCTAGAGATAGAATGAGAAGCCTAGTCATTCACTACAAGGACCATCGATGAGCAAAAAGCTTTAGTCTCCTACGCAGACTTCACAGCAGTGCTCGAGCGACGCAACCACCACTCCACAAAGACCAGACTCGGAATCCAACTACTAAAAGCAACAATCGTAGCAGCCACCATAACATCAACTCCAAGTTTAAGCAAAACTGGAAACTGCCAACGCAGCATAGGCGCAGCATAAGTAAGGGCCCAACTTCTCGTCATCCACGCTTTATGGTTCGCAACATCTCCATTCCAGATATTCTTCATGCCCATTGAGACCGTAAAAGTCCAGAGTACAGCCAATACGAAGAACCCCCATTGTCCGACCTCATAACACAATGCGTGCATCGAGGATGTAGCACCGCCGATACTACCTGCTACGATGGCAACGGTATAGGTGCGACCAACCCATCGATGCACAGCAGGATTTCGTCTTCGGAAACCATTTAGGAATTGGAAGGGTCCAAGTCCTACAGCAACGATCCCACCGAGTAAGTGCGAGATTCCTAACCATGAAGCTAATAGCCTCTCCTTGACAATGGGAGGCACTTGTGGTGAACCGAAGATGAAAAAGATACCGTAGCCTGCAGTGAGGAGGGCGGGTGCTGTCATGAACCACCAGCCTATACCTGGTCCGTCTGACTTGGTTTTGGCTCGTGGTGTTGTTGGTTCAGATTTGACGTCTTTTGTGGCTGACTTCGATTTGCTTGAGAGCTCACGAATGCTGGCGGCGTCGATACTGCCATGATGAGAAGTCGAGAAAGCTGCACCTCCAATTGAAATGGGACTGGTGGACATTTTGGCCTGTGGTAAGACGTCTTGGTGCAAAGTTTTAGATGTAGAGAACGAGATTTATTGATGTGTTGAATAGTATGAAAACTTTCGAAGCAAATCAAGCTAATGAAGGAAAGCATATTAAAGGGTTCTCGACAGTATTAATAGGGAGCACGTCCTTGGCCAGGAACGTTAAACACTATTGCTTCGGCACCCGACGAAGCCCGACGTATTTCTGAATATATCTAAATTCATTCTTATGTACTCGATGAAATGCTCTAGATGGAGTATGCTGACATGAAAGTGAACTTCTATTGGTCAGTCAGATCGGCATTTCAAAAAATGTGCACGCATAAACTACAGGTATCACGGTAAGTATCTATTTGTTTGCACCCGATTTTCGAGCAGTAGTAAAGACCATGATCCAAATAGATAATCGTTGGTCACTTCGTCATCCAAAGGGCCGGAAATCCCCCAGGATGATGCCGCTAAAACGGAAATCCTCAAAGACCATGTCGTAGATCCTGACCCACTTCTCGAGTTGGCGGAGTCAAAGTATTGTCGGTAGTCAAATATTGCCGCTACCACCCCATATTTAAGAATTACGGGACGTTGTTACGCCGTTTTAGAAGCCCACTGGTCTCAGTTAAATCTTGGCTGGTCCTCTTCAGAGAACTCCTCGCTTAGCAGCCCGAAAGACATGAAATCTCTCTATGATCGGATTTCGCAGAATACAGAGCACCGAAGTGTTTGTCGCAGTGGGGAGGTTGAGAGTCATCCATTAAGTCACGTTCTATGCTTTTAGACTTAATCATAACACACTACTACCCAGAAATATTAATTGCCTTCAATCTTCACGGTGCGTCATAACATCAACACAATTAACTAACCGTTCAAGCAATCAAGTAAAAAACATCATCTACCAATATACTTGCTTAGAAAGTTTTCTCGCAGATATAGCAATATTATTGTAATTATAGTGCATCAAGAGCTTACACAAATTCAAGACCAGCATGCAGACGTAAGAGTCTACGTTATACAGTACACTTCTGGAGGAGTCCTACCACATCTTTCATATACCCTTAATCAATCCCCATATGATGCTTATTTCTTGAGACCGCCTTTTCTATCTGCTTTCTCTGAAAATGTTGATGAAGCCAATTGGTAAGGCCCTGATCGATGATGCTAAGGCCACTAAATCGCCCCAAATCCCTGCCCTTCTGCCTCCTCTAATAGGGCCTTTAGCCTTAATATCGGCATGTTCTCGAGTAATAGCTGCACTATAGCCTCGTGCCCGCCTATTGCAGCCCAAAATAGCGGCGTGTGGCCAGAATCGTCTTTAGCGTCGATATCGGCGTCCTTCTCGATCAGCAGCTGGACTATAGCCTTATGTCCGGCTATTGCAGCCCAGCATAGCGGCGTCAGGCCGAAGTCCTTGGCTTCGACATCAGCGCCCTCTTCAAACGACTGGACAATAGTGTCATCTCCGTGCACTGCTGCCAGTGATAATAGCGTCCCTCCTCCGTGCCCACAAAGAAGTGCAATAAGTTCTTTTCCTTTTGTTGCGTCCGCTGTTGCTATACTGAGCACTTCTGCTTGTAGCTGCTGCTTAAGAAGAAATTTAATGAAGTCTTCTGATTGTTTTGCAGTCGCTGCTGCTATTTGAATCATTTCCCCCCGCCGCTGCGTACAAAGAAGTTCAAATAAAGCTCTCCCCCATATTGTATTTGCCGCCGCTATTTCGAGTACTTTTGGTGTAATCTTACCCTTCCCTCCTCTGCACCTAAGAATTTTAATAAAAGTATTTCTTTCTGTTACGTCCGCTGCTGCTACTTCGAGCACTTCCTTTTCTCGCTGCCTAAGAAGAATGTTTAACATTTCGTTTCCTTTCGCCTTATTTCGGACTGCACCTACTACTACCTTCTGGGTAATAGTAATATACTGTCCTAGCTCCTGAAGGAGAGATTCCACACTGCTCGTTTGCCGTGATTTGACGAGCTGTTCCAGCATTTCAGTGGGGAGGAAACTTATGCGCAACATGAAATCCTGAATTGTCTCGTATGGCATTTTTGACAGGCCATCTGCATCGCAAAAGCATATATATGAAATCGTCTCACGGATAACATCCCTAACGTCCTTCTTGTAATCTGCGATGATGGTGCCTCTGCCTTTTCCACCCACGCACATACTAAGTAGTGCATATATCTTATCACGATCATCCTGGGCTTGGGCTCCAGCGAAATCTCTCAGGAGACAATAAAGATCTTGGCCTTGGCTCCACTCGGATTCCGCTCTTGACTTTATTGGCATCATTTCAAGTACGGCTTGACAGTGAGGGTCTGGCATAACACCGATTAGACGAGGACAGACAGCAAAGAAACGTGCTGGAATGCATTCGGTGCCGCAGTAGACTAACGCAGCCCGGGCATTAGCGACCTCTTGCAAGATCCACACTCTGCGAAACCAAGGTTGTGCTAGAAGTTGTACTAGGCCCTGACGTAATCTGCGTTGCCAGTCGAAATGTAGCCCTCTTAGATAGACATCTACTTCCACCCAAGTCTCTTCCCAGCGCTTGTCTTCTCGTGCCCACCTTGCACCGCCACACTGTCTCTGCAGCTCTGCTAGAGAAGTCACAACAATGTGGGTCATCTCTGTTGGTCGACCCAAGCAGAAAATAACACGTTCAGCACGGTTGTATATACCACCCATCTGTCGAACTTGGTGTCCTCGTTCATCCAAGTTCTTCTGGTCGATGCATATGGCATCGATCCATAAAACACGGTCTTCTTCCGGGAATCGCAGATCACGAAGTATGAAGTATAGATTATGCTTTCGTTCTGGAGGGTCATTCAGTTGAAAGGTTGGGAGAACTTGACAGGCATACGTGTGACAGCAGAGCAGGTCGGCGGAGATATCCTTCGGTGCTACGAAACAAGTGGCTTTGCCTATGACCCTGCGGATAATCGCTCATTCATATCACAATTGCACTATTGTATAAGAGACGGCTTCATAAGGAATTATATCGTCATCAAGCGGTGCGTGAATAATATCGCACTTAATGTTTAGTCCTGTTCCTGCTTCAAGGCGGACTAACCGGAAAGTGTGCGCTTTCAGATCGATCAGGAGGTATTCAAATGTGTCTATTGCCATCTTCTGATCCTCTTGTTTGTCTCGATTTGTACGAAACCTTCGATACTAGAATGTGACTACTCAGTAACTTGATTCGGATGACCGACTTGATTTGAGGAATTTTGCCTGAAATAAGTTACTTATTTTATATTGGTAAAATAACATACTTTTTGGGTAACTCACTTAATTTAGGTAACTCAAATCTGATCAAGTAGGCTCTAGTAGACCGCTGGCTGAATGAATTCAGTAGTGTAAACTCGAAATGATCTGGCTTCAAATATCACGGATGCCACCAGACTCCTACGTTAATGGAACATCCGCTGGATGAAGAAAGTGGATGGTGAGGAGTTGTGCGAATTTAAGAGATTGAGATTGCGGCTTCAATCGTAGGCACAGCTCCTGGAGGGAGGCAGTGTCTTCGAATATTCGAATATTTCATGCTCAGCCCGTAAGGTTGATTCGAGTGAGGTTATTGACTCACCTGCAGCTTGGGCTATGTCAGTAATAGCTCAGGCTTAAAGACGGAACTAGATTAACCTAAATCCTCACCTTGTTTGCCTGCGCGCTACTTAAGCCACGGTGCATGTGATAATGAGACTATTCGCCCTCGCCCCCTTTCTCACCCTCGCTTCGCCCTATCTCCCTTTATTATTCTCAATTCTAAACTACCTTATACTTAAGGAGATAATCCTCTTCGGTATCTAATTTACTATGACAACAATCTATATAGTCCGGATCAAGCATAACGTCTATTTCAAACGCTGCCTCGCTTAACCGCCACAGCCCCGCGTTCCTACAACTAAAGGTACGAATTTGACGAGGCAGTAAATATATAGACTGCGACCTTTATATCCTCGTTACTTAAAATAATTTCCTTTAATTTTAAGCTAGGTAATCTATTTTCTAAAGAAATGTGAGCTCTACTCGAGAAGATAACTTTACAGTCCCTAAAGGGAAGTTAGACAGTATCCCCTACATGGTATAGGACTACATTCAACATGGATGGTTGATTTTAAACATTAAGCATATACTACTTACGATGAATTTACGTGTGTACACAAGGTATTTCGAGGCTCTGTTAGTTATCAAGTAATAAAATCATGCAAAAAAGCGATAGTATATAGCTATATAGTAGGGAATCTATACAAATTATATATATTTTGCGTAGACTAATTATATTAGTAGCAAGTACCGTTGGTACGCCATGTGCATGTGCCAAAGCACCCTTAGGGTGGTCCCATACCATGTAGGAGATAAAGCTACTGTTAAATTCAGCGAATATACGGGAATAGTCATGTGATCGTCATACTACTTCAAGTAGGCCCATTCAGCTTCCACACAGAATCCACTAGTATTGCCACTACATATTGCTGCCCATATTGCTTCTCATTCAACAGCTACTCTACTATATTTTAATTAATTCTATAATCTATTAATATTTAGAACGTTAATATAACTTTTAAAATTACTTCCAGCGGTCGGGTTCTATTGGATCATATCTTAAAACCGCAGCTTCCTCAAGGCGCGAAGCCTAAGGGCGGACTATGACGAGATTCAAATCGTCAAGTTCCACCACTTGTCTAGCGAGGTTGGTCGCCGCAACGTTGGTCGGACCAACCATAGAGACGCACAAGCCGGATGCTATAAACATCAAGATAATGAAAGCCTCCATTGTGCTCTTACTGGTCCCTGCAGGTCCCATCAGGATGAGTACATCCATCGGAACTTCCTCCACTCTCTTAAATTATGGCCCAGCAAGGAGCCTCTTACAACATGCATATACCTGGTCCTATTCAATGGATTTCCTTGAATACACATTTCAATGACAGTACTGCTGGCATGGAAGGAACCACTACTAATTTAAATAAACCGAGGAATTTATACGGCAACTGCGTTCTTTGCCGGCCAGGAGCGACACCGCGATTCGTCGGAGACTTCAAGTTTAAAGCTGTAGAAAACACAACAGTTTCTTTACTGACTGGAAATCCCTCCGTAACAACTGCAGCTGACGCAAACCCGTATCTTGGGTTCCCTTTATAACTTGGACCACAAACAGCAAGTTTTCCATGTCATCTCTCCTAATCTAATTACGATTGTAGTATTCAAAACGAGCTTTAAACCAAAAGTACTCCAACAAGTAAGTTACTCAAATCAAGTAAGTTACTGATTCCAACCTAGTTACTAGAACACTAATATGTGTGTCCAATTCTACGAAATACCTGACAGTGTCTGTAAAGATCTGAGATAGAAAAAATAGATTTTAATGAGAACCGTATTCTTGCACCAGCTGATGCTGCAGATCTCGAAAGACGCGGTTTGATAGCACTAGCCCACCGAGGCCAACGAGAGGTATCTCGGTCAGTTTTTATACCAGAAGACTCAGTTGGTTCTGGAGATTCAGCAGATGGGCATACGCTAGAGAAGTTTAAGAAAGTCTAGAGACATTGCAGTTCATTGGAATCTGTAGAAACTGGAAAACTTTCTGTAGAATGCAGACACAGCTACGCGACTATATGTAAGATCATAGTAGTTACCTACTCAGGGGAATATTAATTTACTTTAAATAGCTCACTAAATTTAGGTCAGTAACTTGATTTGAGTAACCAACTTGATTTGAGTAACTTAATCCAGGTATTCAATTTAAAGCTTGTAGAATAGTATATAAAAACATAATTTTCCTTAATTAAAGCTCAAGCTGCACAGATTCAGCAGGTTTTAAATCCAGAACTCTACTTCTCGTATTTCCCTCAACCATTGATGTAGCCGGGCCAGTCTCTATAGTGAAAGGTGCAATAACACTAGAAGAATATCATTAGTTAGATTTCGATAGACCAATACCTAGAAAAGAACCATAGGTAATCACTTACTATTCATCATGCAAACACCAAATAACCGTCTTCGGTTCATCAAGCCATCGAATAACCTTCGTAACATACTCAGCAGCAGAACCATTATAAGGTCTCCCATTATGATTTGCTCTGCCTGCAATTCCCATAACCAAAACATCAGGCTTTGGTTCCAAAGTCTTCATGATTCCTTCATATGCGCCCAGATGAGCATTCCAAAGCACGGCCTTGTTCCCTTCAACCAGTATATTAAACATGAGCTGGCCACCATCAAAATGGGAATACAAGTTATGATCCGTATCCTTGATATAGTCAATAAAAGATTGTTGACGATGACTTCGATTCTCAGGAGAAAGCCAATCTTCCATCTTCAAAAGTCCATGTTCCATCCGTCGCGTGATATCTAAAGTGCATGCATACGGATGAGCTTCTCCTTCATAAACAACCCCTGTATCCAAGACATCCGGTAAATTAGGATAACTCCCTAGAATTAAACCATGTAATGATGGCCACACGTGAATTGAAGTTACCGCGAACCTGGGATGAGGAACGCGTGGTGCTGAGGCTGGACCTGGAGCAATATCTATCTCTCCTTTGGCCGCTCTGATCCGTGTCGAGCGTGTGTAAAGAGGTACTCTTTCACCGCCCGAGACAGATATTAACTGTTCCGAGGGAACGCCAGCCCGTCGGAGAATATTGATGGCTTCGCCGTTGGCTATCACTACTGCTCCAGTGCGGAGAGCGAGACGATCAGCGCCAGGAAGGCTGTTATTATGATATGATTAACTTGATGCTGCACAAGAGGTAAGAACGGAAGTAGACACTTACTGGTCGAAATGCGCGTGAGAGATACAGATATAGTCTGCCTCTTCTACGTCGTCAATGGATAGATATCGGGGTAAAATTGATGGCCTTTCGAGATGCGTGTCAAGGAAGATGGTGAGTCCCTTGGTTTTTAGTCGGAAGGTCGTAGTTCCTATATCAACTCGGTATCAGATAAATAACTTTCACGGGTAATTGGTCCTATAAATTTGTGTTCAGTACTTACCAAACCACTCGATGCTCGTGCCCTCATTTAGTAGCGCCATGGTACTTGCTGGAGTTTCCAATGGCGGGTTTGGGAAACCACTTTTCTGTTGTAATAATGATAATGACTCAATCTCGACTTTCCATCACTTTCTTAAACACAGTTTGAACTGTACGGTTGGTGTGGGGGCGGATTCAGAATGAGGGGCCGTCGCTTAGCATGGCCGCATTCCGTCGCTTAAATTGCGGTGGGGTTCCGCCGCTATGAGGGGGTGGAGGTTTCCCGACTTGCTGACACCTGGATACAAAATTACGAAATTACTAGGTAGCTATCACTACGGGCTAGGTAATGAGGTCGTGCACCGCAGTTGGCATTGCTATAAATTCCAACCTTTCATTTTACAACTTATCAGCATGTGTTATACGCACGGTCTCACGTAATACTATCGATACACTTGACAAAATGACAGACACCACACCTCATTTTAAAGCCATAATAATTGGAGCAGGTCTAGCCGGTAGTCTACTCGCAAACGGACTCATCAACAACAACATCCAAGTAGCAGTCTACGAGCGTCTTCCGAGAAATGCAAAACATGAAGGGTATCAAATTCGACTCGGTGCTTATTCACTCCAAGGTTTTCGTGCCTGCTTAAACAAGGATCAAATTGAGGCCATAGTCAAGAAATTTGGCCGTGCTGGTGGAACTAAATCTTCAGCTCCAGTTATCTACGATCAGAATTTCAATGAGCTTCTTAATTTGTCCCGGTTTCCGGTATACAGCAAATCAGCTCCTGTCAATAGAGTCGTTCTGCGTGATGCCCTTGCGCAACCCATATTCGAAGCTGGAAAACTGTTCTACGAGCGTAAACTCGTGAGGTATGAGATACTGGATCCTGGGTCTGATGGGGAGAAGGTTCGCGTTTGGTTTGATGATGAGTCCTTTGACGACTGCGATGTTCTAGTGGGTGGTGATGGTGGTTATTCCGCTGTAAGCAATATGCATTGACTGTGAGCTTAGTGTCCTTGCTAACTTTGCTGAATGCTTTGTAGATAAACAAGTTGGTCGGATTGAACAACCTTTCTCAGATCACCGACTATGTTAGTATGGCAGCGAAGTCCAATTTACCGAGCAGCGAATACAAAACGATGAACCATAAGCTTTTACGCTCTCCAGTCATGGCATTTGCTGACAGAAAAACCATGTACTACTGCGGTTAGTACATTGTTAGAACCGAACGCTACTTAGACTCTGCTAACTTTTGCCCAAAGCGTATTTGCCGCTCAAGGATGAAACTCTAGCCGATAATAGTGAGATTGACGAGAGTCTCTCTTCGTCTTATTTCGCTGTCCAAGTACCATACGAAGATTGTCCGTCCGACATATTCGAAAAGTCTGACGCAGAAAAATGGGAGGTTTTATCGTCTCAATTTCAGACTTGGTCTCAAGAGTAGTAAGTATATACGTGCATGATGAGATACGTATCACAAAACACTAACACATATAGCCATCAAATGATTAATCTGCTTAAGGGCTCAAACTTGCATACCTATCAACCTCGAGTCAGCAAGAGGCCCCCAAAAAACTGGCGAGCAAAGGTTAAGTCGTCCACGTCAGTGGAGGCGGGCCATCCCCGAGTATGGCTTCTTGGTGATGCAATGCATGCTATGCTTCCAAACCGGTAAGAAATACAACGCAATTTCGCCCGAAGAAGACTACTGAGTACTGATGTTTCTCCGTTATTCTTTAGTGGCATGGGAGGCAACCAAGCAATGGCTGATACTGCCTCGATGCTCCCCAGCTTAATTAAACTCGCTGATCTCGCCCGTAAAGGGCAAGCACCAACAACGAAGCAAGTTGAAAGAGCTTGCGAGGAGTATGAGGATGAGATGATACCACGAGCGTTCCGGTGGGTAGAGAAGAGTGGTGGTGCCAATGTATTGGTAAGATCTACCGCTCCAAGTTCATTTATGTCTAGACTGACATTATTTAGCCTCTTGACTCATCCACGATCAAAGGAAAAATATTGTTCTTTCTCGCCGCTCAAGTGATGAATGTTGCTTATATCTGGTATAAGTTTGTTGGATTTTTCACAAACTCGGCTCCAATTGATGACGCACCCGAGTTGAAGTAGTCATTTGTAGACACTAGAAAATTTTCTATACAATATCATCATTACCACTTGAATAATTATACAGTATACCTCATAATCTAAAATAGCCACATAAGAATATAAAAAATAAGGTTTTCTTTTACTCAATAAGTAACGGACATGTTTGAGTAACTACCTCACTTGATTCCAGTATTTGAGTTAAAGCTTATACGTCACATGAGTCTTAGACTAAACGTCTCTATAATGGTGATATGATTCTTTCCCTAAACCATATCCCGCGCTTCACTCAGTTTCAAAATCAGGTTTCTGTCCGTTAATGACCTGTAACATCATATTTGCAAGTGCATGGCAAATTTCAGGCCATCCCAAACGTGACAGCAAAATTTTGCGAAGCTCCCTCAACAACCTTGTTGGAGAAGATACACCGTCTAGCACCCCAACTCCCATGACATGAACCCGTCTATTGCCGTCTTGAATCCACGTCCAAACTTCTGAGGATCTGAGGGCAGTATCTATTCGGAGAGGGGACTCATTCCTTGGAGATGCCATTTCGAACTCATGTCGTAAGACCAACTTATCATAAGTCCATATGAACAAAGTTGCAATGACCAGATAGAGTGGATCGCTGCAAGTAACGTACTGCTTTGTTTTACAATTTACCAGAACAGTGATAGCATGCCATAGACATGTTCTTGCTAGAACTGGGTCCTTTTGCACCCAGCCTGCGAAATGATTGTGCGATTTTCGAATTTCTTTTTCATTTGCTTGCCATCCTGAATAGGCATGGATGACTCTCAAAGGCACTTGTCGGATTATTAAAAGTATGTGAGGGAGAATATCATCACCTTTTCCACTATTTGAGAAGTGTTTAACGGCGTTAGCCTGGGGGTGGAAATCCTCAAATGCTTTAGCCATAGAACTATCCATGATCGAAGTCAAGCGATGTAGCTCTGCCCCAAGTCCATTCCTACTACGAGAATCAGAACTAGTCCGGTTCAAAGAGCCTATTCCTCGGAACAGGAAGGACTCGAGGTTTTCTTTTGTTAGTCTCTCCTCGACATACAATTTCACCAATCGTGTCTGTTTGGTGAAACTAGGCGAAGATTTGCTGCTCGGTGAGGCCCAGCATCCACCGAATGAGATATTTTGGGCTACTTCTTGACTTCCCGAGGCCAGCTTTGCCTGCCATTCGTTGGAATTGCGACACTGCCATATTGTGTCATCTGAGGAGCCGATCTGGTGATCATTGAAGCTCAATACTGGTCGCATGTCAAACAGTACGAATTGAATGAATTCAAAGCGAGTAATGCAATATATTAGGCGAGATCGGGCCTTTTCTTGTACCCAGTCTTGCCATCTGGCATCTGCCGATTCTTCCTGGATGCCTCCGACATCAACGATTTTGTCAGTTGCTCGCTGTCTCTCAACAATAAGTGCGCGACACATCGTGAAGAGCATCCCTCTCTCGGAATGAACTTTCAGAAAGTGACTTTTTAAGCCAGAATATGTCAAACAGACGTCGCGTAGGAAAAGACTCTGAATAAGTGGTAGGTTTGGTTGTGCCGGCGGCTTTAGAGTCTCATTCTCCAGAGCCTTTAGCAAAAGGTTGAGTAAACTCTTTGCGTATTGCCGAGCATTTATCATCGTTGAATATTGGCATCCAACAGTTGCTACTGCTAGCAAAAGAATCCATGAAGACGAGCTTCGAGTCAAAAATGTAGGATGTACACACGGGAACTGTGTATCAAAGTACTCAAAATAAAGTTCAACAAAGCTTTGGAGCGCGCTAGGACTTGGACAAGTCGACTCTCTAGACAAGTTCTGAGATTTCGCAAAGAGCAAGATCTTTTGGTATATTCCCGGGCATATCGAATCTACGTGCCCAAAGTTCTCAGCCACAGAGACATCGTAATCTTCATGAGTAGACGTTAACGCGGAAGACCTTATAGACTTGCTCTGCAGGCTAGCCGAGGCAGAATGGCTCTGGGGACCTAATATTGCGGTTTGAGTATCCCCACTATCAGAAGAGGCCTCAATTCTGCCTATCATTAGGGAGCCATCTCCCTTTGAAACGGCTGATGAAAGCGTCGAATCGTTGATATCTCCAAATCCTAGGTCTCCTCGGTCCTCGTCGGCCATCATCCAGAAGTTTGCATCGTCGAATAAACCAAGACTACTCATATTCCAGGACTGAAACGAATCAAATATGCCGTTGAAATTTGCCAAAGAAGAGAAGGCCGTACCGCTTATAGGCTCGTCGCTGGCTATTTCATCGCCCACGACTGTTTGTGCAGTTTCCGTGTCAGCCCGGGACATTGTTTGAGAAATCGGCGGTGTTACGAGATCAGTCCCTTGAAGCCAACAGTCCATGCCAGTAATATCGTTTTCCATACCAATGACTTGCTGCACCTCTGGTAGAATAGCATCCATCGGAGTAGTGGACTGGGAGAGCATCAATTCATTGCTTAAAGGCAGTGGGTCTACCGGTGTCGTCCTGGTCATCATGTTTGTAGATGATGATGATACTTGTGCTGGCCTGGGTATTGCCCTTTGTACATGGTGGCAGGCGATATGTTTTTGCAGGCAGTGTGAACACGGATCTCCACCATTGCAACGCTTCTTCGCTTTCGCACAAGCAGTACAAGCTTTTCTTTTCCTTGCAACACGGGGTAGAGCCTCCGAAGTAGACTCTCCTGGACTCAGCCCGTGGGTACTAAGATGTCGGAGTAGAGTATCCCTAATGTACAATTAATTGTATGAGATGTAAATAAACAACAGAATACTACCTTCTGCCGAACGCTTTCGAACAGAGTGGACATTCGAACACTGAGCTCGAGCCTGTGTGGCGTTGGGAGTGGCGTCTGAGATGCTCCTTCCGCGTAAATTTTGCACTACACCACATGCATGACGGCGATTTAGATGCTGAGTCTTCCATGAATTAACTAGGTTCGAACGTGGGATATTATCGTGCAGTATAGAGAAGAAAGCAGACAAGAGAAAACAGAAAACAGAGAGAGTCTGAGAGTAGGAAAAAGGAAGTGTTAAATTAATTGTCATGCTGAGACGAGATGCCGGGGGACAACTTTACTCCGCGCTTCGGCTACCCCACCACTCCGCGGTTTCGAGGTCCATTCAATAGCAGGGAGTAAAGGATTCAAACCAAGCCAATCTCAATACTCTAAAGAGCTAATTAGACTTCATGTCAACAACCGATTCTTGTGGCGAGTAGCGGACTCGTAACACGCCGGACTTAGCAAGGAAAGGAACCCCATGGCCAATGACATTACGAGAGTTACTCCTGTAAGCAATACAAGAAAGCGAACTTAATTAAACCCTTGCTGTTGTCATTGAGAATTCGTTGTCAGCTGGATGTGAAGAATTTCCTTCTGAAACTCGAGTTAATAAGTGGCCGGTAGTCCATAGGTTTCTAGAAACAAGAAAGACGAGTTAAGTTTAGAATAAGTCATATAGAAATAGAAAAGTACACACCATATATAAAGTTCCTCTAGTTCTTTGACGAAGTCGTGATAATTAATCGTAGGCTGGTAAGAAGACAAAATTTAGCAGAGCTGTAGATGGGCAAATCTGTCAGATTCAACATCTATACTTACTCTACTGCCTTTTGCCACAAGAACAGTCTTGAGTTGTTTATGTATAACACTAGTTGCAATGGTGTGGAGCGAAGTAACACAGGAAGTTTAACATCAATATAAAACAACTGAGCCTAGAAAGTCGATCTTCAAAATAGCTTAGGCGCATTCCTTTATGAACTTCTTCGTATCAAACATGTAATTCATTTATCCCTACACCCATTTTTCATTTTTCTGCTAATGTATTTCAAGTGAATATATGTTAAGAAAGACTGTGCATTTGCTAGTTCGGATGGACGATCTAATAATAGTGGCCATTTTATAATGATGAAAATAGATCCATCTAGTTATCTCTATAGAACATCTAGAACCCAATCCTTGTGGACTGCAAACTGGATGACGTATTCACTTTCTTCAAGAATGAGAAGACTATGTATATTTGTAGGCACTAGAACGTCAAGTTTAAGTAGCTTTTGTCGTTGTCATTATATTTTCTGCTGTTAATAACCGACGATTTTGTTTTAATCCATTTCTTTTCTTTCCTCCTAGCTGAGTGGCTTATAGCTTTGGCACGGAGACGGCTTGGCCTGTCTTTCTGTTAATTGCCTTTTCTGTCCACACTGTTTCCGACTGCCACTCCACTTTACCAATTCTCCAGTCCCCCGTTTTAGAGCTATAGTTTCATAGAGTGCCGCTTCTTTCTTGATAAATCTTCCTACTTGCTAGGGCTGCATGCACCTGACGAGTTGAAAACTGTCAGAAGATGCCAAATAATGATTCTCTTTCCCTATAAGACTATGTCCTCTCTTGGAGGGAGAACCAACAGCCATAGACCTTGATTTTATATTATACTATTATACTTCCAACTAAAAAAACTTGTCAAGTTAACTAAACAACAACTTCAACTCCCAAATCACTCGGCCACTTCGGCGCATCAACCCCATTCCCTCTCGTACCAACCTTGAAACCCAACTCGACATTCCCCTCGGGAAACGACAAAACAGGTTTAACAGTATCAATCTCCACCCCAAGATTCCTAGCATGCCTCCTCTCAAAAAAATCCTTTTTCAAAAGCTTATCCCCACTATTCTGCTTCAACATACCCAAGAACCTTGGGATCGTATACAGCATATTATGATAATGTCTAAACACCTGTCTTCCATTTCGAGTCCAGAGATCTTGCCATACGGCATCAGGATATACACCGCAGGAGTTGACGAGCCATGTAGAATAGTAGTTCAGTGCTACGTCTACGGTGTAGGAACCGCCTTTCTCGGACCGTAGGAGTAGTGCTTGTAGGATTCCTGATACTCCTGCTACTCCTGTGCAGTAATCTGAGTTGGGGAATACGGGTGTTACAGCTTCATCGTTGCCCATTGCCCTGCCGAATTCCATGGATACTCCACAGCACTAAAATAAACATTAGTGAGTATGGGACTTTTCTTTCAAGATATGAATGGAAGGGGAAGGGGAAGAAACAGAAAACTCACAGCATCACTAATCTGTTGCCAACCACTTCGATAACTCCAAGGTCCATTCCACCCATAACAATTCTCCCTCGCATAAATCACACCCCTCGCCCTCTCCCCACACAATTCTAAAATTCCCTTCTGACCAAGCCCCCATTTATCAAGAACACCTGGTCTATACCCTTCAACAACAACATCAGCCTCAAGAATCAACTCCTTCAACTTTTCCCGATCTTCCTCCTTCCTAAAATCAAGACAACAGTTCCACTTCCCCCAATTCAAATCACAATGTAAACTCGAGAAATCAACTAAATGAGAAGCAGTAACCCTCATAACAGAAGCTCCCATCTCAGCTAATCCCCTAGTAATAGCAGGAGCCGCAATAACACGTGTTATATCCAAGACTTTCAAACCAGCAAGAGGTCGTTTCGCACTCGTTTCCGGAGATTCAGGCCACCAACTTGGTTTCTGTTTTGAATTCGGATGTTCATGAATTTCAAAAAGTCCAACATGAGCATTGGCTTTTCCATGTTCACTAGCAGCAAATTCCTCTTTCGTCCACGCAATAGTACCAGCTTGTTTATAAACATCCGAAGCAAGACGTTGCATTTCCTGACTCTCAATCTGAGAAATCTTTTCAACGAAAGGCTTCCAGGATTCTTCTATGGAAGAAGCTTCCATTTCGTGTGGGAGTCCTATGCTTTCTAGGGTTGGGTCCGGGTTCATGCTACCGTGGAGATGAAAAAATCGGTTGTCTTTTGTTTTGTAGATGTTTGTTGCTGAGATGCGGTGGAAGGTTGCTTGTTGACGGTGGATGTCGTGGGACGGGAAATGCTTTCCTAGGGATTTCATGCCTTCTGGTGTTGCTGCTACGGCTAGGGAGAGATTCTCGCCTGTTGGGTCCACGGTCCAGAGGAGGGTTGACATGATGAATAGCTGGGCGTGATCGCTGGGGAAGTTAGCTCGGAGTTATTCTATAATTCCTTTCTAAGCTAGATGGATGTTTCTGAGATGACGAGGATGTCAAGCAAATTGAAGCTTTGAGAATAGATGAAACGAAACGAAAGAAAACAAACGTACGTATTAATCACAACCTCCTGCGGTTCAACTCCATATTTCTTATCCAACAACGCATTCAACATCACAGCTTCCAAACCCTTCAAACTCGAGATACTCTCCGCAAATCGCCAATTAATAGGAATACTTGGCGCATCACTACCAACATATCTAATCTTGGCAGCATATTTCTCAGCATCGGCAGGAAGACTCTTAGCGATCAAAGGATTTCGCAAGATTCCTTCGTCTAAGAGTTTTCTTGATTCAAGCGGAATGGAATATGTTTCTGAGAGACTTCCCATTGTGAAGAAATGTATGGTTCTTAATGGGTGGAAGTATGAAATTGATTTCAGAAGGTTTTGCGGGGAGTATAAAAAAGAAAAAATAAAGAGCCGCAGCAGACAACTATACTTATATGTGAGAATGCACATTATAAAAACTTCGGCCTCCAAAAACCAAACAGAAACCAACCCCACATCACGTATACAAAACGTACCAGAAAACAAAGCGTGATCGCATTAGCGGCAAAGGGAGATGGATATCTGCCGATTCAACCAATAAGCACATCGCTTGAAACGGCAAAGCGCAGTTGCGTAGAATTATCCAATCCAACGAGTCATCAACGTCGACTAAGTCGGCAACTGACCCTCCTAGTTACCAATGACCTAGTGAATCGTGACTCGAAGTTTCCACATCGGCCTCGGTTCGGGGAAGTTGTGGGACGGGCAAGTTATATTCGGCTTCGGTATTGGGTTTTATTGCCGGCTGGTGCGGAGGTGGAGTTTTGTACCAAAGTACGAAATAGAAAGAGGTACAATAGTACGAATACAGACGTTAGGGGAGAAAGGTAGCAATTGACTAATAAGACTTCAAAAAACATTGAAATAGTTGATTAGGATCAATACTTGAGTATGTATCTGCCAAATAACAATAACTAGAGAATGGAGGCAGCGCTCGCTACCATCTAACATCTTTCATAACTCCCTTGCCGCTATGCCTAATGATTGTAACAATTCTATAACGACAATCTTCTGACATTATCCATGGACGTCCAAAAAATTTAGTGATAGAAGATGTATAGTTTACTATGCATAGAATTACAAGCCACAGACGGCAAGGAACACTTTAGCCTTTGAGTCACGTGAATCCTTCCCCTCATCCCAAGCTGAACTCAATGTTGTATAACTGGAGAAAAAGCCACTGATATATAACACTTCATATATTTGGCCTCTCCACCTGCTTCGTAGTTTCGTGCTACTCTTCAATTCAATACCAACTTGATCCAAGATACTTGTTCCCGTGACTCAAGATGGCATCCTCATCAACTAGCAGCGTGAAGAGAAATAGAAACAATGACGTCGGGAAGAGACCGGTGAAGGTTGCCAATTGCTCAGGATATAAGGGTGATCCGGCATGGCAGATGCTTCGTCAAGCAACTATGGGCGATATTGACTTCATTACCGGCGACTATTTGGCTGGTAAGTCAACTTATAAGGGTCAATCAGAGCCACAACTGACTTGAGTTTCAGAAATGAACATTGCCGAGAATATGGAAGCGTACAACGCTGGAAACCATGCCGGCTATGAGAAAACTGCCTGGGAAGGCTTGAAAATGAGCCTTGACGTAATTGCTGAACGTGGAATCAAGGTCGTTATCAATGGAGGTGCTCAGAATCCTCCTGGTTTGGCCGAGAAAGTCGCTGGTCTGGTATGTAAGCCCCAACAATGAAAGGTCTCGCTTACTGATAGAGACCAGGCTCGAGAGAAAGGCCTGCAACTCAAAGTAGCATATGTGTCTGGAGACAACCTTCTCTCTGTACTTGGTCCTGACCTAGCGTCATTGAAAGATTCACTACCACCTCATCTTGACTCTGATAACCCCGGTGTGAAGCTTCCAGGGAATGTTTCAACATTTAAGTCCTGGGCAAAAGTTCCACTCGTCTCAGCGAATGCTTATCTCGGCGCCCGAGCAATCGTCCAAGGTCTTCGTCTGGGTGCCGATATCATTATATGCGGTCGAGTTGCCGATGCTTCACCTGTGATTGGAGCAGCTTGGTATTGGCACTCCTGGACTGACAGAGACTATGATCAACTAGCAGGTGCCTTGATCTCAGGTCACGTAATTGAATGTTCGGCGTACGTGACGGGTGGTAATTTCTCAGGTTTCATGGAATATGATCAGGGAATCTTCATGGAACCAGGATTTCCCATCGCTGAGATCGAAGCAGATGGCTCGTGTGTCATCGCGAAGCATCCGGGTACTGGTGGAATAATTAATGAGGATACTGTAAGGTGTCAGTTCTTGTATGAGTTGCAGGGGAGTATTTATTTGAATAGCGATGTTAAGGCGTACCTGAATAACGTGTCTGTGAAGTCGGTTGGAAAGGATAGGTCAGTGATAATAACCTGGTGCTTCGTACTCACTAACTTAAAGTCAGAGTGCGAGTCGCTGGCATCGTTGGCAAGCCACCACCAGCAACGACAAAGGTTACCATCTTTTACCAAGGTGGATACCAGTCTCAGATCTTACTTAATGCGACGGGACATGGCACATCCCAAAAATGGGCCTTGTTGGAAGCCCAAATGCGAAAGAAGATCAAGGAGTACGGCGTAGAAAAGGAGATCTCTCTTCTTGAATTCCAAGTGTAAGTAGTCTCAATTTTGTAGAAGTTCTTTTCTCATATCAAAGCAGTGTTGGAGTCCCAGAAGCAAACCCAAGAAGTCAGCTCGCAAGCACAACATATTGTCGCATCTTTGCCGAGTCGATATCTCCAAAGGCACTGGGAGGAGTGCTCAAGAGCTTCGACGAAATTTCCCTGCAGCATTTCTCCGGATTCCACTTATCACTCGACATGCGCACAGTTATACCAAAACCATTTCTTGCGATGTATCCAGCGCTCTACCCCCAGAGCTCTCTCCAAGAGACCATCACGTTCCTTGATGAAAAGACTGGCGTAGCAGCAAAGTCCATAGATGCCGGCCACCCTCCGATATACGAGGCTTTGGAACAACGCGAGAACCAAGAGGTGACTGAGAACGGCAAGCCGTTGCAAGATCTCGGTCCTACGATACAGATACGATTCGGTGATCTTGTACTTGCTCGGTCGGGAGATAAGGGATCAAATCTCAACGCAGGGTTCTTCGTTCGCACACCCAAGCAATGGGAGTGGCTGAGATCGTTCTTGAGCTCAAGGAAGATGAAAGAGCTGATGGGTGAAGATTGGAGCGATGAATATTTCCTCGAGAGGGTTGAGTTTGCCAAAATCTTCGCAGTCCATTTTGTTGTGTATGGAATCTTGGGACGAGGAGTGAGCAGTTCAACCAGGTTGGATGCTCTGGGAAAGGGGTTTGCTGATTATGTGCGGGATAAGGTAGTGGATGTGCCGGCGAATCTGTTGACTTCTCCAAAGTTGTAAATGAGATGAGCGGAGATTCAAGTCTTCACGGGACTGTCTGTTACCTCATTCGGGTGCAGCTCACGTGATAAGGGACAGCTGTGATAGGAGAAGCTTTCTCCAGTTATGTACAGGATCAAGAAGCCGATGGCTCTATCTGCACAAGAGTAGATTGAGTTAAACTTTCCTACGATCAACTTTATGCCAGGTGTGGTTTGGTCTTTGGGATAACAGTGTTTGGTATGATCATCATAATGTCAGCGCACCCCTGAGATCCAGCGAGCCACTTACCTCAGTCCTTTCATTTCTTGTGGGCCGGGCTAATCATTTACGCCCCGGCCCGTTAGATTTCGCTTGTCTGGGACTAGATGCAGTAATTAGAACTAATTAAATACAGAGTAGTACTCGACCTCGCCCGCACAAAGGTATGATACGGAAGGTATGAAAAGTACATGCCCTTACTTTGGTAGCGTTTCGTACAAGCTAGTAGCAGCTATTCTGCGGACGCATGACATGATTCACTGCCTTGCTTTTCCTTTTCCATTTCCTTTTCCTTTAGATGAGCCTTTCCACAGGAGAACGAGACTGGTAACGGGAACAAACGAGAACGAGAACGTACGTACCATGGGAAGTCCGAGACGGTCAACCGGTTCTGCGGCATGCTCGCTTGTTAATCTCAATGTGTCGAAATCCACAATCGACAATAAAACTCGGGTTCCAGGTAGATTGATTGGTCATCTTACCGACCAATATGTATATCTCAACGACCCCTGACTGGAAAACTACGCCGCACTATTGGAATTGGAATTTAGGGTCCGGGCCTGGTGGGCAACTAATCTTCGACGTCTTTGCATGCTCAACTGCTCTCCATAACTTGACATTGGTTGCAGCTAAATCATTGGTCGACTCGGGTTCGGAACCCTTTGTGATTCGATCACTGTAACATCTCGCCTACAAAGCTTGGATTGTAAGGCGGCTGTGTGGTGCATGGCAAACGACATGTCCGCAAAGCGCCCACACTACAAGTCTCGAACTGGCTGTTTCCAGTGCAAGCAGAGGAAGGTGAAGGTACGGGAATAGATCTCTCTTCGTAATGATCATCTCGGTGGATGGGGACAACATTTCATGGCTATTCAGGGGGTTGGATAGGAGTTACCAGCGTTATTTTTCCTCCCGTCCTCTACTTTTATATATATGGAGGCACTTTCCTCGTGCGAAATTCTCACCTTCAGCTTTCTTTCTGTCAGTCTCAAGGCTCATACACTCATTTATACACACTCTTTTCCCAGACTTCTTTTTCCACTCATTCCAAATGGATACCACTGTCATTGTTCTGTTTGTTGTTTTCGCTGTTGTCGTTCTCTTTGGCGTTGCAGGGTTTGGGCAGATGTACAACGCTCAAGGGCGAGCTGTGGAGAAACCAACCAACCAACCGCGAGAGCAGGTTTAAGTTTCCGTACTTACTGCTAACTACGACCTAAGTGTGATGAATGCAGTCCGGCGTGTGCCAATTGCGAGAGATATAAATCAACTTGCTCATATCTTCAACGCCCACCCCTTGAACGCCCTCGACCACTAACACCACGCACCTCGCTACCAAATACTACAACAAAACCACAAGACTCATCAGAACTCATCTACTTTAAACATCCTGCTCCACCACTTCTACCCAAACTCATTCCAAAACACACAAACCATCATCCCTAAACCACTTAATCCTCTTCCACTCCAATTCAGTGTCCTCGATCTCGAGCTTCTACACTTTTACACACATCAAACATCTACTGAGATCCTTGGTCACCACATCACAGGGACACACATCTGGCAAACTGTTGCTGTCCAAATAGGATTCGAACATCAATTCCTGCTCCACGAACTCCTCTCCTTTTCAGCTCTTCACCTAGCAACCATCCACACCACCAACATATCTCTCAGTCAAAAATACCGCAATGCCGCAATCACCAATTATGCTAAATCTATCGCTCGTTTCCGAAAGGAGGTACTAAATCTCACGAAGGAAAATTGTCATGCTTGTTTTGCTTGTGCGGCTATCTTGGGTGTTCATGCTTGGGCCATACACGGTGAACGGGGTGCTAATCTTTTCTTCCCGGGTAAGGAGGACGGTGTTTGGGCGGGTCCTGGTGAAGGTATGTTTTAACTTAGCATGTATCATCTCATTCTTTGGGGAACTATGCTAACATATATCATCCGTAGGTATCCCGTGGTATAAATTACATCGTGGCGCCAACGAGGTGCTCAAAAGTGTCTTCCACTGGATTCGGGAAGGTCCTCTTTGGGATATGGTATGTTATTCCCTTTCAGCCTCAGTTTAGAAATACAACCTTTTGACTTTTCATACTGACTATGTTACAGATCCGACCATGGATGTACCTCAAAGTAGACGATCCAACACCTCTCTACGAATCAGACAAATTCCAAATAGACGCTATAGCAACCTGCTGGACCAACCAACCCTTAACAAACACAACCACCAATCCACCTCTCACCTCTGAGCAAATCTCCATCCTCGAAACAACACTTCAAACCCTCCGTCGTGTCTTCAGCATTACAACAATGCTAAAGATCGAAATCGGTGACGGAGCTGCAACCATGTCCTGGATAATGTTAATCCCGGAAGCCTTCTGTAAGATGGTTGAAGAGAAATTACCACAGGCTTTGATTTTGGTTGCCGTTTATTGTGTTCTTTTGAATCGATTGGATGGTTTTTGGTGGATTGAAGGGAAGGCGGCGAATCTTTTGGAGAGCATTGAACACGAGTTACCTATGGGTGAAGGCTGGGAGAAGTGGTTAAGTTGGCCGAAGGGGGAGATTGAAGGGAAGTTGGAGAGGGAAAGGGTGGACCGTGAGGGGGTTGGATTGAGGGATTTGGGGGTTGTTTTGCATGATGTGCAGAGCAGTATTTATCATCCCGGTCGGACGGGTAAATAATGAGTTGTCGGTTAAGTGCAATGGAAACAAGTTTAATTGTATGGGAGTGTGTCTTGCTCAGCACATTTGATAATACTAACTTTGTAAATCAAATATTTCTCTCTACGAACTCGTAGACAACTAACCACGCACAATACACTAAGTACATACCTACAGTATAAACCAATCGCCCCAACCTTTACAGAGGTAATCAAACAACAAGCCCAGCGATCGCAATAGCTGGTGTAACCCACAAAGCTAGCAATGGAACGTAAACACCTAGCCTCATGAACCCCACACCACAAGCAAACTGATAAGCCGTAGCAAAAGCAAGAATTCCCATCTCATATTGATCGTTAATACCAGTTACAGCCCATTTAGCATAAAGTATACCTATTACACCAATCACTCAGTCAATCAAGCAATCAATCAATTCATCTCTTATAAATCCTCGGAATCAAAAATAGAAATAACCAAAAGAAGAGATTTAAAGGGTTAAGGAGGGGAAAGAAGAGAACAGCATACCCATAATCCCAAAAACCATATTCCCCTCCAACCACCCAATCTTCGCCGCCCCAGCTCCCTTTCCCTTTTCCCCAGTTGCCTGGAGATCAAGTGATGGGTAGACGGTTTCCGATCCCATTTGTGTGTGGCCTGCTATTGAGATGGCGGAGAGGAAGGAGGCGGTGTAGAGGAGGAGAGAGGAGGTTGATGTCATGATTGCGTTTATTGTTTTTAGCACTCTAGAATTTTTTTTTTATATTACGCGTCCTTTTTGAGATGGGTAGGTGTGTTTGTGATTACGAGGTGCTAACTGGCTGGGCTGGGTTGGGGTTAACATGTGAAAGTGGTGGTTTTATTTGCAGTGTGCATTGCATTGGGTTGCGTCGGTGCGTACCTTAGATCGAATGTTGTGCATATGCTAATGTATCTTGCGAAGTAGGTATGTAAAAAAAGAAATCCTTTACGGAGTGATTGATGTCGAAATTCCCAAAGGGATGTTGGATGTTGAAGAGAAGATGTTGAGAAAGGTGGCTGGGGCCTCGGTTGGGGATCCATTCGGATTTACCCACGATTACCTATATAAGCACTCAATAAACTCAAAGGCTGTCTTTATTATTTCCGGCTTCAAAAATTGTGGGATGATTGTGCCTATTGCTGATATTAATTTTCGACTAAGATGGATTGGTTCGGCTATAACCCATTTCGATTTTTACGTGTGTCAATAAAGAGCTATTTGATGAATCGATGTTGCTGTACGAAATTCGCGGCTATAATACCTATACATCACTTTATACATCACTTATTGCAGTCCTTGTTTTGCTAGATAGTCCAATTATGAGGTGGAAGGTCATCTTGCACCAAATTCTAAATTGAAGGAATAATTATGCTAGCGTTGAGTTGGCACACCATTCTGTTTTGTATTCAGCGATATAAGTCAGTAGTTGAGCCCTCCCCGATTCACTGTTAGAATTTCTACTTCTTTTAAAAGAAAGAAAGAAAGAAAGAAAGAAAGAAAGAAAGAAAGAAAGAAAGAAAGAAAGAAAGAAAGAAAAAGATGAAAAAACACAAAGCAGAAATTGAGAGTGCAATTCTATGTGTGATTTGCAATTCAATTGCTAAAGCTTTTACTGAGCTAAATATTTGTTGACTTATCGCCAAATTTCCTACTTGCTCAATCGATAAGAATATGGTCTAGATACAATTGGATTCGACAAAGCCAGCTCTTCGTGGAATTACTCTTGAAGAAGAGACGACAACTAAAATCAAACTCTTGAATGCACTAAAAGCTACTCACTTATAGAATTTCTTGTTACAGTCATCCATAGTCTGCTACTTTCAGTTTCTGTAAATTGACAAGAGCTTATTAAATGGCAATAGCACCTTTTAGTCTCTCAAACACAAAGTGGGAAACTAAGTGTCAAGGATGCAACTTAGCATCAACGATGCGGTGCACATTGGCTCATGAGCCATCGACCATAATCACCACCAAAAGCTGCTAAACGCAGTCGTTTCCTGCGTTATGAAGCTCTTCTATGTTGGCAGATTTGAATTTATTTCCCGTTACGCACTCTCTGTGGAATTTGTTCAGAACCAGCAACGTGTAGCCCATAGAGTAACTTCTTGGACCTCAGTAATCGCGTCAGTACTTCTTTATTGAATGATATCGAGTCAGTAAGTATGAGATTCATTCAACAAATAAACAAGTCAAAATTTGAAGATAAATTACTTTTTAGATAAAGATAGGAGGAGGCTGACCAAGTAAATACTCTACCAGTCGCTCTTCCTTTCTATTCTGCAATTGAATTAGTCAGTAGTAGTAAGCTCGTAAAATATAGATAAGTCGTTAAGATAATGTTACCCATAAATCACGTGCTATTGCATGGGGTATATCTTCATATTAGGTTTATATTCGATTATTTCTGATTTGTAAGATCTGAATCAATTCGCCCTGTTCTGTAACTAAGGCCACGCAAACGGCTGGCGAAGATTCTCACCTCCTCGTGGTGCCAGCTGGAAACCTACCTAGAGTAGGGCGAAGAAGAGTTAGGGGAAGCAAAGGGGAGGAGGATAAGGTGGATCCTACAATAAGCTTTTTATGACTAATCCCTATGTCGACTACAGTTAGGAGTATACGCCTATAAACGGACCTAAATACCTCTAACAATAGATACCTATAAGCTATTCTCGGCTAGTAGATTTAAGACGATAATAAAATAGCAAGGGAGGGAGTTATAGCTAGTAATTATAAGTAGGACTTAGACTACCTTATGCTTTATTAGAGGACTAATACGCCCTATTTTATACTTTAAGTACCTATACCCCCCTTTAGGGTATAGCCTTAGAGAGTTTTTTCTAGTTTTTTCCTTACAGGATAGTAGTTATTCGGGCTGTAGACAACAGACCGTGGTCCCAAAGGTACATCGATAAGCTATTGCAAATACAAGATAAAAACGAAAATTAAGTAAGCTATAGAATCACAAAACCAACCGAATGCTAGATCAACACGTCTTTACGCAAAGCCGGCGCCCTCACCATAGCTATACAGACTAAGCGAGCAGCCCTTTTTGCCGAGACATTAGGGTTCCCGCCCTTTTTGGACACAACGGGAAAGCGTCCATATTCAAAGTCTTTGTATTGCATTATTCTATAGGTATAGCATCAGGCTTTTTGATCTCGAAATCGGTATTGCTTTTATAAACCCTTTGGGATATTCGTACCCAGAAATAAATTCGCAAGCCACTTGATATTACTCGCGCTTATAAGCTGTAATTATTTTAAAATTAATTTTTCCTAGATGACAAACTCCGGAATACGATGCTGAAGATGCTTAAAATGCTCTTTGCATTTTCTATGTTTCTTCCATACGTATTCTAGGGCTTTTTGACATTGCCGCTATTAGTCTAGCATTCAAACTTATGTTGACTAAAATATCCAGGGATGTTTGATCTAATTGACCACTCGAACGATTTAAGAAGTGTAATAGATGACTGTAATGTTGATAGCACAGGTGTGGAAATTAAGAGATAGGTTTTCACAGCTCAATTATTACAGTGCGATATTTACCCGTAGTTACAGCAGATGACCCGAACCGAACTATGTGCGATAGCCACACTAGTCAAAGAGAAACCCGCATTGCTCTAATTGCATTCAGCTATCGATTTTAATCACGGACGAATTATTTTTAATGTATCTCTAGTGATAAAACCATCTTGCCAGTCTTTTGGCTTTGGATATTCAAAATTATGTCTTGCTTCACGAACCAATTCGAGAGATCTGTCCGCTCTGTAAAGCAATTTTTAGTTTTCCTCTTCGCAAGACGAGTCTTGGAATAATCAATAATAGCAAAACTCCTACAAGTCAAAGTTCCTATAAAAATATTTCGGTGTTGATGACTCCAAGGAATTGGCTGTATCAACTTTTGTTTTGACCTCCCCTGAGAATAGAGACAGATGCTGTTTTGGCAAAATGGCCATACTAAGTATGAACGCTCGACCACGAAGGTATGTAAGACTTTACGAGTATTATTGTGCCATTGCCTTAGCTTCGAGGAGAACGTGCAATTTGGACAATGATACTGATCACGTGGCTGAAACAAAAGTAAGCACATTGAAACCAAACGACACATCACACCAACGGCCTCCACGTCACGGCTACGTCTTTTTAAGCAACGTCAAGACAAGCTCGCCACAGCCGAGACAATTTAGTCAGTCTTGGGTTTGGATCTTCATTCTGTAACTTGGATCATCCCAAGTTTTAATTGCCATCAGCCCCTTATGACATGGACAGGGTGCACATCAGATGAATGATTTCCACCTATTTCCACATCTCACCACTGTCCCAAACTAGCAAGCAAGGTGGCAGAATAGTCAAGAATAGTCAGCAGCACCTGGTTTGCGCGTTTCCGCTTGCGAACCATCATGCACTTTTACCCGATGTGCTTCACAGCGTCCTGCCATGTGCCATTCTGCGACAATGTTACGATGATCATTTGAACCTCCTGTTCGGGAGTCAAGATTCAATAATGGTTTGGGAGGGGCGGGAATGCTGACTGTTCTCAGACGAGGGCTTTCGTGTTTGTGAGCTTTGAAGACTTTTGAGTTTATTTCCTATGAAGTCTGTGTGAACTTTGGTAACGGAGAGGGCGGAGATATAGCCTCAATAATCATAAGAAAAGTACTATTGCATCCACGTGGTAGAGAAGTCGAGTGCTTTCGTACTAGCCACAACTTGCCCCTGTTCCTGGTTACACTAGGCACGCTAATGTTCACGATGGCAGCGATGGCTCCTCCGCCACGGAAGACAAATCTCAAGTTCCACGGCGACTCCACCATGTAAATCATGTTTATCCATGTTGTATCATTGGATCCGGCTGTTGCCACAGTGGCGGTGCGTAGTCTATAGAAAAGTCGGCTGCAGCACGAATGCTCCAAGAGGATTAAGCGGTGTCTAGGCAGTCCAGGCTCTTGCGTTCCGGAGCGGCCTCTGGGTGGATTATTGTTGTTTAGCGGGGTATAATTCCCTGTTTTTGCGTATTACAGTATTTTAGCATGCAGATTGCAGATTGCAGATTGCCCAAAGCCAAAGACAATAGTGCTTGCCGCCCAGATATTGGAGCGCTGAGACCAGGCCGTGACCAATAGCTCTAACATCTATATACGTACAGAAGAACTTCGAGCTTCGACTTCTTTTTCTTTCTTTCTTGCTTCCTTCCTTCTTATTCTTCGTCCGTTTTTCATCTTTTATTATTATTATTCCTTCGTTCTCAGCATCTATACATTTATCGGTATTGTTCTATTGTTATGCCCGCCCTCGCTGCAACCGTGCAGCACTGCAATTAGGTGATACTTCATGCATTTTCGATCATTCACACAGCCTCGCGCCTGCAGTATCTTTGAAACATCAACGCTTTGAAGGCCACCACTATTAATCCTGCTTTCCATCCTCGTCTCTCCTCCGACATCCCAGCTGACAAGGGGAGTTTCCCCATTTTATTCCCGCAGGGTTGGAGCAGGGTTGGCCTTTACACGCTACAACCTTGATCTCCGTACCGGCTATCGTGGGCCACTCCACTCGTCTCATCGCATCGAACACATCGACTTGAATTCTTGCTTTCTCAATTCTGCATCTTGCAGCCTGCTATCCCAACACACCACCACCTCCTCCTCCTCTCCAACCTCCTCTCTTCTCTCCTCTTCCTTCCCCTCCTCCTCCTCCTCCTCCTTCTCCTCTGTGGCCATTGTACGAAAGGTACAAGGTCTACTCTACACCGTACGACATCAACGGTGGAGGATGGAGAGCACATAACACAAGCGACCGCTTTTTTCCTACCTTTTCTTTCGTCATGGGGAACAATCAGTCGACAACGCGGGAGCTTGCAGAGCCTCGAGAAGTAAAAGAAGCACAAGAACCAAGAGAACCTCGCAAGCTAGCCAAGGCTCCAAAAACTACCAACAAACTCACTAAACCGAAGACCAATTCGTCGTCGGCAAATCTGCTCAATTCAAGCGTACCGTCCACGCCTAGTCGTCGAAACTCGCAGACACAAGCGCCTTCTCCTCCTCCCTTGCCTTCCACAACTCTACCCGCCAACAAGCGATTCAGTGCATACTCACCAGTTGAGGCGGTGGTTAGAACAGAGGAGACCCGCAAAGATGAGGCGCCCAAGCCAAAGAAGCGGACGAGTATCTTCCGATCGAGGAGTTCACAAAAGAGTGCCAAGCGATTGGAAGTAAATGCAGACACTGAAGCTGGGAGTCTGGGGCCAAGCCCTGTTGTCGATCGGTGGTCGAGGAGCAGTTCGATGACGTTCGAGCTGCCTGCGGACGAGCCATCCTTTTCCAGACCAGTAGATTCGTTAGTTCATCCCATTTTGTCTTGGAATTGATTTCGACTAATATCTATGACAGGAGACCACCTGCACCGAACCTACGACGCTCATTTATACGACGCCAGTCCTATTCCCACCAACCACGCCTCTCCCTCGTTGTCGAGCAGCAGACTCCGGCGCAATCCCCCCAACCACAGGATGAAACCTCGAAGCGATTCTCGAAGCTCTGGGGAGGAAGCAGTAAGAGTACTGATTCGGCCCCGGCGTCCCCTATACCGGAGCGAGCGGAGGCAGAGCCCATGTTGTATGCTCCCATACGTCGCAGGTCACTACTACAGCCTGGAATTGCGACAAGGCATAGCTATGTAGAGCCCAGCTCGAGACAGACTCTTCCCTCTCAGCTCCAAGCACCATCGACTACGGACGAACTCAAGCGGTACTTTTATCATCCAAGAAAGCCGCCGCCCAGGCCACTTTCTAATCTTGCAAGTCCTTCTCCGAGATATGCAGAAGAGAACCATGGACCACGAGCACTCACACCGAGTGACTTAGATTATGGCTATATTGGTGCTTTTAAACTTGGGTCATTGAGAATTACCAACGGAGCTGTTAGTCCTGCACCTAGTGATAAAAGATCATTCACCATGGGCAACGACGATGAGTATACAGTGAACGGTGAACAGCATAAATCATCTTTTGACAGCCACCGCTCTCGTCACACTCACAGACGAAGTAACACACTCACAGCTCCAAGTGAGATCATCAAACCACCGTGGATGGTGACTCGTGCTGAATCCCCCCTCCGACAAGAACCAGAAACATATACTGAACCAGAACACCTCACAGTCAAAACAGCTGTAGATGATACCACACATACACTCGTTGGCCGTTCCCTTTCGTTATTTAATTTCAAAAATACCACTGAATCGCCAACAAAAGCTCTTGAACTGGCACAAGAATACATGCAAGACCTTGCACAAAGCCCCTTTTCATTTGAACAGTCGCCACCTCTCAGCCCAACTTTACACACTACGAGCAAACATAATGAAATCGAAGATGATTTGTTTGCAGCAGAACCGGAAATCCTCACTCCAGAAGAAGGTTCTTATACAATTCCTAGCTCCAGTGCCGACTCTGGATATCATGCAGGCGACGATCCCGCCAAACCACAACATAAAATTAAAAGGGATTTCGAACCTAAAGCTCTTGCCAAAGCAGACAGTGGCTACAGTTCTAACGTCTCCCTCCGATCGTTCAAAAGCAACGCTCCTGCAGTGCCAGACGAAGAAGCACCACCGACTCCGCCCAAGGAATCCAGCCCCAAATTGCAGGAGTCTTTTGCGAATGAACCTTCGGGACTCGCAATGAGAGCGAGGTATTCATTACCAGTTTCGTCGAGAGAATCGCAGTTTCCAGCAATGCCAGTGCGACAAGCTCCCCCAATTCCTCAGGCACACGAGCTGGATTATGGCTCTGCAAAAGTTGTTCTAGCTCCATCACTTCCAAAGAAATCTACCGAACGGAGGTGGGCTGCAGCCGAAGCCAGAGCTCAAGCGATTGCCCACCAAAAACAGAGCAGTCTTCCAGCACCCATACCAAACAAGCCCACGGACAGCCCCTTGGAGTCTGTTGAGTCGAATTCGAGCTCAAGACGAGGAGAACAACGTCCGCAATCTCTCCAGCCCATCTATTCAATTCAAGCAAATCGATCCAGTGGGGCACTCGAAATGCCTCCTGTCTCGTCTGATGCTGCGCAAAAGCTCGAGGAGAGGGTCAATGGCTTTTCTATGGCTACTGTTCCAAATACGATGCGCAATTCGCCATCCAAAGAGACTCTTACGACAATCATGTCTGTTGGCTCTGCCGAATCCCAGGAGGAGCGCAAGCCGGTCATGGACAGAATGCATAGCCCTCTTCGAACTGTTTACAATCATTTCGCTGAAGCTGGATTTGCACCAAGACCAGATGTTAATCGAAGGTTCACTATTCAAGCTCCACCTCTAGCTACCACCGCTCCCCAGCGCGTTGCGAAGACTCGACAGTCGTTACCGATGACCCCGAGGGAGGAAATCTATGCACAAGAGAACACTGATTTCGAGAACCATATTACCTCTTTCCAAAATATCGCCGGTAGCCTGGGGGCAAGCCCATATGGATTGGGGTCTAATGCGATGAGATCAATAGCGGAAACGCAAAGAGCGGTACCCATTTCAAACGCCAGAACCATGACCTTGCAGTTAGAGGCAGATGCAAGAGAGCGATTTGCACGAAGCAGGACATCGAGCCAAGACAGCCGCCGCGGTTTGCATAGCCAAAGATCCTACGATTCCATAGCCAATCGAAACCCTTTTGCGTGTTCCAACGCAAGCTCACGATGTCAGTCGAGGGAACCATCTAGAGAGCGCTCGAGGTCGGGAGACAGCTTGTCAAGGAGATCTATGCCAGTGGTTGCAGATCATCCGCCTATGCCGCAGGCACCCAGCACGGAGGATATGCGAAAGTACTCTGTTTTGTGGCGGAAGTCAAAGAACCCACCAGTCACCATGCAAACACAACGAGCCCCATCGACTTTGTCGTCCAAATCCTGGGGCAAAGGACTTGCGGGATTCGGTAGCTTGGGACAAAGTAAGAATGATTCAACGTTAGCAACCACGAAGGTAGTGGCACAACCGAGTCGGTCACCAAGCCGAGCACCGCCCACACCCCCTTCCAACCAGCTTCCCGTTGATCCACTTCGGTGCAATCCAGCGACAGCGGCAGAGGTTACGAAAGAAGCGACTTCAGAAGATCCATGGGCAGCACAACGTAGCTACTGGGCCGCACAACGGAAATCCATCGAAAACGCCCGTCCCAATGAACCATCTCGCAAGTCAATAGATACCCGTAAACGAAGCTCCTCTGAGCAAATTCACCCCAATATTCAATCCCGTAAATCGTTGGACCTTCCACCTTCGACTACAAAGACAAGCATGGAGTTTAGGGTGCAACCGTTGATAGGGCAGCCTTCCAATTCAATACCCAAACTAAGCCACCACATGAGCTTTGAGAACACGCAAAATTCGTGGAGATGCAATACTGGGTACGATTATGGTGGACAACTTGCCCTGGATTTAGAAAGAACGGCGTACGACCACACTTATGGTAGTACTCCAGATCCTACATCACGTCATCCCAACAAAGAGAATCAGTACTACGAGGCGGCTTCTAGCCGGAATGATGAGTTTGACCCCTACTCGTACCGACAGCAGAGAGTTACCAAGACTCCACAACCACAGCCCTTTCATAGTATCTCAACATCAGACATGCTGGTTCTTGATCGATATGCTGGCGGCCTCGGATATGGCTATGAGCGAGGTAGTGAGGGAGGCCGGTATGGTCTAGTTGGAAGCGCTGGAATGAGGGTAACCGGTGAGAGGGGTAGTCGGAAGAGTATGGCTACCAGTATGGATTATGGGCTTGACTTTTCGGATGTACCTGTGTTTTTGACGGAGGTTCGCTCTTAAGATGAGAACCTACTAGGAGAGACGTGGAGTGAGAGGACGTGAGGACAGAAATGGGGAGGAGAGATTGGATTGACTGGGAGGATTTATGATACCATGCTGGCGTTGGATTTGAATTTTGGAACTGGTTCGGTTGATGGGGCAGGATATATACGATACCCGGTGGCTACACTTTGCTACTTCACACAACGCAACACGCGAAGCGAGCAGGTTCTTGACGTTTTACAAGTTCTTATTCACAACAGATCACGCAGCAATTGGAAATGGATGGAATCGAACTTAGGCAGAGTACTGTATATAGTTGGAGAGTTAATAAGTAGACTTATCCCAAATTCCTTTAATTGCTCTTACAGTGATGACCGGGAAGCGTCCCTATTTATTATCTGTCTTGTTATAACTTCAATAACAGCAAAGTTTAATTTTCAATTTTCATTGGACAAGTGTCTCCAATATCTACAGATATCTACGTTCATTCAAACAGGCAAGACTTTTCTCTAATACAACACGTTGTAATTAATGCCACAAAGTTTTATAAATCGCACAGCCGTTACTAGCAGTAGTTTTCGGCTGAATTTGTAGCTATTCATTAGCCAATTAGTATTTCAACCTGATTAGAGCTTGTAAAGCTATTCGTCGCAAGACCTCTAGTATATTAACTAGGGTTTATAGTAAACTTGTATAGTATTAATAATAAGTTGAAGTCTTATAGCTATTTAGGAGTAGTATGTTAGTAGGTAAAGTAGTTGTTATATAGCTGTTCTCTTAATTTAATAGAGGTATAAGAAGCTTACGCTATAGTGTTTTAGTAATGACAAATAGTTCTCTTTGGATATGGTGTTGTATAAGTTCTATTCCTTCTTACCTGACGATTTGACGATAGTGCTTGAGATAAAAGATTCGAGGCTTTTGGTAATTACTTCGGCTCTGCGGCTGTATTGAATAAATGGGTGGCAGGGAATATATATTCTATTAAAGTAACTCGCTTGATGTAGGTATTTGCTTCAAAGCTTGTGTATTTACTTATACTCCCAAAGTTAATCGAGTTTGGGTATGTAGTTATAGTCTTGATTTCCTCTCAGAAGATTGTTACACGTCTCGATTGAGCTCCATCCAACCACTCACTTCGATAACAAGTGAAACTGCCTACTCTCTTAAAGCAACCCCCAACATTTATTCCACTAGATTGATCCGGAACCAGCATCAGGCCTTCCTGTGGCCACAAGAAAAGACAAGTCAACGATAGAGTATTCTCTGCCATATCCTCTGTATCAAAATGGCCAAAAGCGCCCACGGCCTGGGAATCCGATCTATCTGTTACTTCTTCTCCCACGAGCAAATGTCGATTACCTGGGCCTTTTAACCCATTAAGATTGGGTTTTCCTCCGAGAAATTACTCACACTCTTGGACACCACAACCGCATTTCTTGCCGGTGCACTTATCTTTATAAACCCTCCAGAAACCTGGCCCATGGGATCATACGACGGCCCAACAAGGGTAGTCTGGATATCCAAAATCTCTGCAGGGCAAAGGTTCAACCTTTTTGCTTCGGCCCAACGCTTTTTGCGGCGCGGGTTGGTGTCGTACCGGATCAGCCCTTGCAATGCCGCCCATGGCCAAGATGGCGCGCAGTATACGGCGCAGGGCTTCAGATAGCTCCTTATTTTCTCTTGAGATATATGCATATTGGTGGTATTGCCGCATTTCCAGAGTAGACCCTTCAGGAGATCGGCCTCCCAAATGCCTGCGTAGTAATGTCCACCAAGGCTCATGTGGACCCGATGCGCAACTCCTGAGATTGCAGGTAGGATGTCCAACTCGTTGGTTATGGAACGACCGCTGAAGCTGATCATTAGCATTTGGTACCAACTATCAATGACTTTATCGCGCTCTAGGTCGTTCTGCACGGATACAGGAAAGATTCGAGTGCTTATTGGCCCCGTACCTGTGATGCCTCGTCTGCTTTCTACCTGAATTCCGGCCTTGCAAGTGTAGAATATTTCACTCTTTCCGTATAGAAGGACTCTCTGAGACAGTATTGCCTCCTTAAAGTCCATGCCCGGTCACTGAGGGGATAGATAGCATACTTGGGAGGTCTGAGATTTTTCTCAAGTGGCCAAGCAGAGATTGTACTCGCATGGGCGAATGAAGCAGCCTTGGCTCCTCTCAGCCGCTCCAGCTACAGCAGAGGTCACATCCGCCTGTTGCCGAACTCCTTAAAGCATCAATTGACTGATGATGCAAAAATCCACCTGATCCAGCAATGGAGGATACCGTGAAGGTGCGGTACAAGCTACATCGCCATTATTGAGAAGTCTGATTACATAGCGAGGAGTCGGAAACGATCCCAAGATCGCGCTCTAATGAGTACCATAGTTCTCTATACCGGGCGGGAGGCTTACTTTCAAAGGGAAATGTGAGCTAGAGTAATGAGGCTGAGGCTGAACCATGCACAGTTTGAAGTTAGGCTTCTTTCCATCAAGCCTCCTTTGCCACGTTCATTAGTGTCTCAGCACACTCTGCCGTGTAACCTTGGAGCCCAGGTAGTAGCATATCAAAACGCAAAGCCTTTCAAGTTTTCTCGAGATTTCCTTGGTTGATGTTTGTTCGTTCTGGTCCGTGTACTTTAGTCAACTATTTTATCGTTTCTAGCGATTAATCAGTATGGGAAATTCAAATCTGATCTCTCTTATTCCGCCACGGTAATTTGGTTTTTAAGCGCTACTGTTACACTTATTTCCAGAGAAGTAGAGCTCCTTTATCGCTACACTAGAAATCATACGGTGACCTCTGTTGGTATGGCTTCTTCATTCATATTTAAAGCACAAAAACCATACAGGGCGAGTAACTGAAGACACCTGATTTAGGGAATGCTTTTATATCCGCTTAGGAATAGGGGTAGCGAGAGGGTATGGGGCGACGCCCGTAAGACATTTCAATTATGATTGCGTACTAAATCTTTTCACTCTGTAATTATAGCCTCTTCATGTATTCCATTCATTGACCTCATCTTGGATGGTGTCATCTATTGCGCTTACATTGATTATATGGTAGGCTCTGCTGTACAAACTCTAGCACAGGTCTGCTCACCCTATCAAGTCTTACTAGGGTGGTCAACTGTAGGTAGTGCTACTCTCACTAGCCAGGGGTCCCGAATCTGTCGTCACTCTACGTCCACTGTATATTCAAGTTTTCTATCTGCAAAAGCTCATCCGTATATGTTCGTTCGTCCTAATCTCATTATCTTCCGAGGTATATGAATCATTTGCAAACGGCACTCGCAATGGCAACGTCAGCGCAACAGCATCAATAAGGTCATCACCAAATACTACGAATTACTCACAAAGCTCCCGCTTATTTATCCAACCGATATCATGTACAGTACCCACCACTAGATGGCTGGCCAAACATCACTAAGGATACATTTACATTTCTGGGCAAGATAGATGAAGTGATAGAATTGTTCAGATGCTTGCCATACATCAAGACCTCGAAGATGCCGCCCGAGGGACAGGGGGAATATTATACGAGTTATCCGATGGCACCTACCAAGGAACATTTACTCTCACGTTTTGTTCCAGCGATTGCACGTAATGAGAGAATCCATCCTTTGGTCGTTCCATTGACGTATCCTGAGGATCATGTATCTGGGACATTTTTACTGTTAGATATTACAGATGGTAAGATCCAAAGTTTCCGACTTCCGGATGGCTGGCGCGGTAATTAATTTACGACTAATATATTGTTTTCAGGTACAGCGACTGATTGAGATCATCATCGATTTGAGAGTATTCGAGACTGTGGACTTAATGACACACGGAACTAGAGAAATGATTGTGGACGTACCTTACGGCTGACTGACTTCCTTGATGGATGGAAGGTAAACCTCGAAGAACTGGAATGGGTTGCTTTCTGGCGGAGGAGCTCACCACGCGTTTTAGTGGTATATGCCTCCGAAATCCCCTGAACTCGGAGAGGAGCCCTCCGTGGAAACTCGGGAATGCATGGTACGTGTCCCACCAGACCTCCTTATGGCGAAGAGCTGATTTCTCTTCTTATCAGGAAATTCGAAAGATCGTCCGAGATCATGGTTGGCCTGGTGACTTTAGACGGAGGAATACAAGAAAGCGCTGCTTGGGTGGGAGAAAAGTCTTCGATAGAATTGAGCAGTTAGGACATTACGAATCATGCCGATGACTTAATACATGAGACTAGGTGAGAGGTACACCTTGTTATTATACATTCTTGGAAGTCGAAAATTGCATATGCAATACTCGGCATACTGCATAATTGTCGTTTTCGGTTTGTTCTGTTGCAGATAAGCGATAATAGTGGAGACTGTTAAGCGATAATAAAAGGGGGGGGGCAAGACCGGTATCTTGGTTCTAGTGTGGAGGATTTAAGATCAAAGGTCACAATTTATTCTTCTGTTCAAGTCTATTTGTTGAGAGGAAAGTTAAATCTTTGTATCAACAAGTAGAGCTTCTTTAATTCAATTAATGTCTGCTACCAGTTAGTTACTAATCTAAGCTACTGAGAATCATAGCTATGGCTTTCACAAATTCTTTAATGCTATTTTAGGCAAATGCTTGTTTTAAAACGTTGTAAATTTCTTTCTAGTCATAAATACAAATCTTGTGGGTATTATTTGACGTTGACTATACCTGAATTAAGGACATGATTAAAGTTCTAGATATAATTGTCGCTCTTCAGAAAGTACGGTGAATAATGTCTGTTCTGAGAGATGTGCGTTATGGGAAGAGCAAAACTCGATTGTTTGAGAGATAATATATTCTTGTACCCTTGATATATTTAACTTAGCAATTTTAGAATATGAGTTTTAAGTTAAAACCTTTAACAACGGTCTTATAATTGCACCTCCGACAAAGACCTTCCAGCTATGGCCTTATTATTGCTGTAGCAACTGTGAATATTTAGAATGATTCCATTGAGAAGCAACATAAAACAATGAATGTGCACATTTAGTGCTGAGCAGTTTTGACTTGGGGGACAGCTTTGAATGTGCGATGAGCGATCATACCCTAAAAGGAAAATTGGTGCGTGGTTTAATTCATCTTTTCTGTAAAAAAGCATATAGGGTTCAAGGATGTACTTGTTGAGGCTTGCCGATTAAAGTAACTCGTATTAGTTAGTCTGCATCAAGCAGCGCTTTGTGCATCAGCGGGCAATTGAGTTTCACCAGTTTTCTCGCTTAGATGTCTGTTTGGCTGAAAACAAGGCGATTTCCTTTGGGAAATACCGTGACTTGCATATGTGTTACCTCGCTGTATTATCCGGAAGTTTTTATTGGAGATATGCAATGCATGTAAGCACTGGAGTTATAGTTTGAGGAGGGGTTCTGGTTATGACGGAATGTTGTAACTTTCGAACTTTGTTTCGGTTCTTATATATTCCCCGCAGTTGTGAGTATGAAAGCAAAGAAAAACAAAACCTGAATGCTTATATCTAGTCACGAAAAGTCCCTTTCAAGTTCATCAACATTGAAAATGACGTCTGAAAATTCGAAGAACCTCCTTCCCATTCCCCAAGTCCCAAAGCACCTATATGGTCTTCTTGGGAACCTCCCCGATGTTGACCCCTCCTTTTTCATGAGATCGGTCTGGCATTTGGAAGCTCTGTATGGCGATATCTTCGAGTTAGACTTGCTCAATCGAAAAGCAATTGTGGTTTCCAGCTATGCGCTCGCTAAAGAGGTCCTCGATGATGATCGTTTCGAGAAGCTCGTTTCTGGAGGTTTGACCGAGCTTCGGCCCTTGATCAAGGATGGTTTGTTTACTGCATTTCCAGAAGAAATTGTAAGTTAAGTTATTTATAGAAGATGAGAGAAACTGATAAGTGTAGAATTGGCACAAAGCTCACCGGATCCTGATGCCTGTCTTTGGTCCACTTGCAGTGCGAAAAATGTTCGATGGACAGATGGATATTGCGTCCCAATTGATCCTGAAATGGGATAGAATGGGACCCAATAATGCGATATCTTGTTCCGATGACTTCACTAGGTGAGGTACCTTTCTCCTGTTGAAAAAAAGAGAGACGAAAAAAGCGCCTTGCTAACAAGGACCCCCATAGACTTGCGTTCGATACTATCGGATTGTGTGCATACAGCTACCGCTTCAACAACTTTTACGCCGATAAGATGCACCCTTTCGCTACCCAGATGGCAGATGCTCTTATTGAGGCCGGAAAACGTTCATCTCGCACCAAGTTAGAGACGTCCCTGAGATATTTTTCTTACAAGGAATTCCAGCAGAATGTGACTGCTATGCATCAACTCTGCGACGAAATTGTGGATGACAGAGTCAAAAACCCCCAACCCGACAACAAGGATTTATTAGGCGTGATGCTCAACGTCGCCGATCCGGAAACGGGAGAAAAACTCGACACAGAGACCGTTCGCTACAATATGGTGACTTTTCTTGTAAGTGTTTCTTGCAACATATTTTGCCATCAGACTGATTCGTTTTTAGATAGCAGGACACGAGACCACTAGTGGAACTCTCTCTTTCCTGTTTTACTATCTTCTCAAAAACCCCGACACTTACCACAAGGCACAACGTGAAGTGGATGAAGTTGTTGGCAACGACCCATTAACAGTCAACCGCTTGTCACAACTCAAATATATCGACGCTTGCATCAAAGAAACACTTCGTTTCCAAGGACCAATCGGTGCGGTGACTCGACATGCAAAACATGAAGGTGAAGTTATCGGTGGCAAGTATGCAGTGGATACCAAGACAGGCATTGTCTGTAACCTCAAGGGAATCCATCGAGATCCTGCTGTTTGGGGAGATGATGCCGGAGAATTCAAACCAGAGAGAATGTTGGATTTTAAAAATATTCCGGCTGGTGCTTGGAAGCCTTTTGGGACTGGGATTCGAGCTTGTATTGGTCGTGCTTTTGCTGAGCAGGAGATGCTTATTAATGTTGCGCTTATCTTACAACGATTTCAAGTCGAGATGGCAGATCCTTCTTACACTTTGGGTATATCTCCTTTGACTTGGATTTCATAATGAATTAAGCTGACGACTGATACAGAGCTCAAATCTACATTGACGATGAAGCCTGCCGACTTCAGCATCAAGGTCCGAAGACGTCCGAACAAGAGCGTCATGGTGGGACTACAGTCATCTGGTCAAGATACTTCCAAGGCCTCTAATGGTGCTCACAAAGAAGACCCCAAAGCAAAAGACAGCAATGAAAAAGAAATCCTCATCCTGTACGGTTCCAACGCAGGTACCTGCCGGGCATACGCCGATGATCTAGCAGAAAACGCAGGGCAATTCGGCTTTTCTGCTAAAGTCAAAGTACTCGATACAGCAATCGAAGATCTACCAACTAAATCTCCAGTGGTAATAATAGCACCAAGTTACGAGGGTAAACCGGCAGACAATGCTAAGAAATTTGTTTCGTGGCTTGAAGTCAACGCGAGTCAACAGCAAAAGTTCCAAGGAGTTCAATATGCACTTTTTGGTGTGGGAAATAGTGAATGGGCTTCTACTTTTCATAAAGTTCCTAAGAGGGTTGATGAGTTGATGAGTAGTATGGGTGCTACGACAGTCCATCAAACTGGATTTGTTGATGTCAAGACTGATACTGTTGGTCCTTGGGAGGAATGGTGTGAAGGGTTTTGGCCTAAAGTGACCGGCAATGCTGCATCTGTGCCCACTGTTGGTTTGCAAGTGAAGATTGAGAAAGCAGACCAAGCTTCTAGTTTTGGAGAGGCTGAACCGTCTTTGGGTATTGTTAAGGAGAACTTTAAGCTCGCTGACAGCACGGTTGGTCCGGCGAAGATGCATATGGAAATTAAATTACCGGAGAACACGACTTATCAAACAGGTGAGTTGCGTAATGCACAGTTTTACCATTTCAAGCTAACCAGAGCGCCAAGGGGACTACATGGTCATTCACCCATATAATCACCACGACGATGTTCGTCGGGTCTTGAGTAGGTTTAAGCTGCGTGCCGGTGACACCGTGGAAATCAGCGACACCAACAAAGCTTTCTTGGCAAGACTACCCCAAAACCAAACCTATTCAATAACACACTAACCAATTTTACAGATTACCAAAGGGCCTGTGACTGTCTACGTTCTGTTGGCATCTAAGGTTGAACTGAGTACACCAGTCACTCAACGACAACTTGAGAAGCTGAGCAGTATTTCAACTGACTCTGCGGAAGAGGCTTCAATCAAGGCCATGGCATCAGACAAAACCTTCGCAACAGAAGTGCTCGCTAAACGTTTTTCCATCCTTGATGTCCTCGAAGACTTTCCAAGTTGCAATCTCAGCTTCCCAGAGTATCTAGATTTGCTCAAGCCACTGACTCCTCGTCAATACTCGATTTCTTCATTCCCGATGGTCTCGGACAACATGGAAACCAACGCAATCGCTGCTTCTATCACTTATGACGTGCACGAGTGCCCAGCTTGGAGTGGAAAGAATCGCGTCTTCCACGGCGTTGCATCATCGTACTTAGCTGATTGCAAACCAGGTAATCAGATATTGTGTTCTGTCCGTCCCACAAACGCTGCTTTCCACCTGCCATCCAAAACCGAGACACCTATCATTCTCATTGCTGCCGGGACAGGAATTGCTCCGATGCGCGGCTTTATTCAAGAACGTGCAGCCATACTTGAAGCTGGGGGCAAGACCCTCGGTCCAGCGCTCCTCTACTTTGGATGCCGTGATTTTGAAGAGGATTACATTTACAAGAAAGAACTGGAACACTGGGAAGCTCTCGGGGCTATCAGTGTACGCTCATGCTTCTCGAAAAGGGCCCCTTCTAATGATGACCATCATTATCAGTATACATCTCACCGCTTGTATGCTGAACGAGACGAGGTTGCTGGTTTGTTTGCGAAGGGAGCTAAGATCTTTGTCTGTGGTTCTGCAAGCAAGATTGCGAAAAGCACTGCTGAAACTTGCATCAAGATCTGGTTGGAATGGCACCCCGACAAGAGTCAGAAAGATGCTGAAGAGTGGCTTGATCAACAGCGTGAGACTCGATACGTGAGTGATGTTTTTGGTTGAACTGGACGGTGCTTTGGATGTGTACTTCGTAGCAGCAAACAATCTAGCTCGCTCTCTCGTCACATAGGGTTTATTAAACTTTGGCGCTTTCTTATCAGGTCGTCTTTCCTTCAAGTCTCCAGTTTGTAGAGTTCTTGTGATATGTTGCTTTCGGATTTGGCGCGTTGGATTTCCAGGGTCATCTCCACAAAAATCGATAGTAGCAGTATAGTAAACATCGTCGATGCATAAAAACAGATGATAAGCACTTTGTGGTTAACGTCTGATATAAAACAAGACGTGATCGAAAGTCGCTATTCTCATAAGCAGTCCCAAGCCGTATCCCCCAAGACGTACCAAAACATCGACGATGTCACACCACTGCACCTGCGAGAGTAGCCAGTTGGTTTGGACTCAGCATGCTCGTGCTGGTCGTTGATGCAATGACTCGTCACAACCAGACCAACTACTGCGTTATCACGAAGCGGAAACCCCGCACCAATGACCATATTTTGGTTGATTGGTGCTGCACACCGCACAAAGAGCGACCTGCTGGAGTGCTGCTCATATCTCCAGAGATACGAAACAGTTAAGACCGGAAACAGGAAAATGTAGGTTGATCACGAGGCCGTATGTTGTATGTACATCGAATATTATTCATGAGAGAGAAACAAATAAAAAAAGCAAAGTTCGAGGGAAGAGCCCGTAGATAAAGGGTCCCGAGATAAGAGAGCTGTCCAGTCCGGAACCTAACCCTAACAGGGCGAATACAGAGAGATGGCTTGGCGAGATAAAGCCCGGGAGGGTGCTTAACGAGCCCTGGCCATTGGCTCTTCAGGGACGGTGCTCAGTGGATCTTCGGGGTCCAGGCCGTGGACTTCAGGCTGGCCCGCAAGTAAATTGGCCGTCGAATCACTGAAAGGTCACTAAGCTTCCTCAACCTACACACCCTACACACCCTCTTCTCCACAATGTGGCAACTGGAACTGCGCTGTCCAATGAAGACCGCCCCGTCACTAACTCTCCACATGAAAATGTCATGTTCGGCCAGCAACTTGCAGCCTCGACGAGCCTCGAGGACGACGCCCACAGCAGAGTTTGGGGCTACCGTTCCCGTAGCTGGACAACCACCACAAATCGTCCATACCCCTCACACCAGGAAATCCTACCTGTAGCAACGCAGAGAAGAAGATCGCAAAAAAAAAATAAAAAAATATACTCGGCAGAAGACGACAAGCTGCGGAGGCCCATGTTTCTCTATAGGGAGCCGTCGAGATGGAAACGATAACAATCCCTTCTCCATCTGCCTTCTTGTCGTCGCCTGTTATCAAACCCGCCGAACCCAATATCCCTCCTCCAGCACCACCGCCGAAGCGCAAACCCTCAACCACCAAAGCCTCTGTGAATACAACAAAGAAGTCAAACGGAATAATCAAACCCAAGCAATCTAAGAGTCGCAACGGTATGTTTGTATCCCTCCGGGTTGTCTTATCTTAGCATGGATAAGAATGGGTGTGTTGCTGCGGATAGGATGGGGAAACTGACCGGTGTATTTTTATATTTTTTGTATAGGCTGCACCACTTGCAAAGGAAAACGTTTAAAATGCGATGAGGCGAAACCGACCTGCCAACAGTGCCATAAGAGGAATGTTACTTGCGGAGGATATAAGAAGGATTTCAAGTGGAGGCCGTTCGAGGAGACTACCTTCACCAACAAGCCAGCGCCGATCCCAGCCGCACCAACCAAGTCGAAACGAGGTAAGACATACTTTTTCTTTTTCTTTTTCTTTTTCTATTTTTATTTTCTACTATCCCCAGAGGTTTACTAATACTCGCAGATTCAATCCAACTTCAAAAACCACCAGACATATCTGGTGAAAGTCCTCCTTCGGTTTCCGATGCCTCCTCATCCACCACTACTGGGGCCGACAATAATGATACCGCTATGGAAGATGCACACAATGCTTTTTTTAATTCGGCAGCGTCTTCGCCCCCTGCCTTTTCGAATGCCGACAACAATATACCCGATTATTTATTCATACATCCCCCCATGATGTTCGAGAATATGGAAAATATGAATATCGATCCATATCTACGCCAAGCACCCCCCAGACCCCGATTTGAACCTGATCAGGTCACAAGCAGTCTGAGTAGTATGTTTGAGGATACGAACAATATACAGCAGCAGTCAGCACCACGGCCAAGCTTTTCTGGGCAATCTCCAAGATTAATAGATTTGTTGTTGCCAGGCTCAGAACTAAATGCCAGACCGGGTTCCTTTTCTTCGTCCATGCTGCCGCCAACTATTTCTCCCCAGATGGATCACCACTTTCCACTTTTGGATGGTTTGCCCCATGGGCCAACAATGGATGATGAAGTGGAAGAGATTATCCGGGAACCTCAGATGACAGATGAAGATATGTGGAGGGTTTTGCGAACTCCTGTCCAAAGCAATACAGTATCAAGGTCTTCTAGCACATCACCATCTTCAACTAGGGATGACCGCCACAGCAAGATTTATCGACAGCCCGAAGTTCAAGCAGGAAGTCCTGAGATGCTGATGCTTCGGTTTGATAAGCAGACTTGTGGCATCTTGTCTGTGAAAGACGGACCTACTGAGAACCCTTGGAGGACTTTAATATGGCCGCTCGCTCGAGAGTCGCCTGCACTATACCATGCGATCGCTTCTATGACAGCTTTCCATACATCCAAAGAGAAACCGGCACTTAGGGTTGATGGGATGGAGCACATGCGAAGGAGTATTCGATCTCTAGCGACTAGTTTAGGAAATATGCGAACAGACACAGCTTTAGCAACAACACTCGTCCTCGCCTTCTCAGAATCATGGGATCAACATATCTCAACAGGAATCGAACATCTACGTGGTGCAAAAACTCTGGTCAACCTGGCTCTTGCAGAACACCGTAAACGACAGCGTATAGGAGATGATTTAGCAAGATTGAAATTTCTATGCAATACTTGGGTCTATATGGATGTCATCGCTCGTCTCACCTCAGTAGATGACGACGAGTTCACTGACTTCGAGACAATTCTCTCTCCCCTTTATGGTCCCTTTGGTCACAACACTGAGATTGATCCTCTTATGGGCTGCGCTTCCACTCTATTCCCTCTCATCGGCCGTACCGCCAACCTCTGCCGCAAAGTGCGGAAATTGGAAAACAACTCCATTGCAATCATCAGTCAAGCGAATGAACTCAAGGAGAGCATTGAGAATTGGAGACCCGGAACTGATTTCGAGCGGCCAGAAGACCCAACTTCAGACATCCAGCATGCGCTACAGACGGCCGAAGCATATCGCTATGCTACGCTCCTCTACCTGCACCAAGCTGTCCCTGAAATCCCTTCTTTGACCTCTGCGCAACTTGCCAAGAAAGTTTTGGTATATCTCGCTACTGTCCCCTTATCTTCCCGTCTGGTAATTGTGCAAATTTACCCACTCCTTGCCGCTGGATGTGAGGCGGAAAAAGAGGATCGACAATGGGTCGAAGAACGATGGCAGAGTATGATGTCAAGAATGTGGATTGGAAATATTGACCGCTGCTGGGAAGTCATCGTCGAAGTATGGAGCCGCCGGGATGCTGTCGAAGCTGCCAGGGAGAGGAAACAACGAGATAGAGTCACTTTACGATCGGGAGAGCAAATGATGCATAGCGAGAGCTCGAGACGGAAGTTCGAGGAGGAGATGGGTATGGATGGAATGGGCCTTGATGGAATGAGTTTTGAAGAGATGCTGAATTCGAATATGCCGGCCCACAGTAGGAGCCACAGACCGAGTATCAGCGGGAGTGCGAATATTTCAGTGACGAGTAAGAGGAGGGTGGAACCAATTACTGAGGAGATGGATCCGGAGTTGACGGTGAGGGGCAGGTTGCATTGGGTTGGCGTAATGAAAGAATGGAATTGGGAAAGTCAGTATTCCACCTCTCGCTGCTCCCCATGCTCACAATTCCACATTGAGAGTTACTCGAAATATCTCAGTAACCCTGTCTCCTTGTTATTGCAGAGCTTTCAAACTAACTTTCCCCACTTGTCAGTCCTCCTCGGATAGCTTCTATCGAATCCCAATCCGCCGTTCCATCGCTGCATCTTGTCAGCCGGACTTGTTGGGGAAGTTAACCCCAGCAGTCCACCTCCCCATACCCCGGAAACACTCCTCTGCTTCTTCCTTCTCTCGGAATCATTTTGTGTGTTGGCAAAGAAAGCCTCGAAAGAATTCGCATCTCGTTGAGGTTCGGGTACTTGTAGTGATGCAACAGACGGCCTAGGTGGCGGTTCGTAAAGTGTGGAGGTCGTCGAGAGATTTGAATTCGAGGCGTTTGTTGTACGGGTGGGACTTGAGTTCTCGGTTTTGTTTGGGCTAGTATTGTTGCTCATGCAGTGGTTGGTATTGAGACCCGCGAAGGAATTGCTGCTGGAGTTATTGCGCTTGAGGCTTACGCGCTCGCGAACTGCTTTGAAGAAGCCCATCTTAGCTGTATATGAGTTTGATGATGAATGTTTGGCTTTTGGGTATTGAGTTGCAAGGGTAATTCTTGCTTCTTGACGGTTGTTGCTTGGGTTTTCAGCGCAGGCGTCCTGGGAAAATTGGATAGAGTTGTTGCTTGTGGTTTTGTGCCGGTTATGACATGTATGTATTTGGATGAAAGATTCCAATTCTTGAATTTGTAGTTCTGATGTAGTTGAATGAACTGGCAGGGTTATTGTTCTCGGATTACTCGGTTGGTATGATCGCTGAGACACAAAATATGACGATGAATTTGGATGATAAATTCGAGTTACGCCTTTAACATGACTTATGTTGAGTAATTCTCGCAGCCAGCTGTTCATGTGACTATTCTTTTCTTGTCGCGAGATAGGGCGTCGGCTGGGTAGATCGAAGGTTATTTGCTGCCGAGGCTACGGATTACTCTTCACGGCCTTCCTCGGATGGGATTTTGAATTTTGAATTCAGGTACGGAGTGACTTAACTATGAGGTCATGAAGTCGGTGAAGCAGACTTCTTCTCTTCGGGGTCCATGTGATCGTTTATATGAACGACGAGAGAGAAAAGCGTGAAACTCGAGATTTGTTGTCTGACTAGCATGTCGTTGGATTAAGAAGTAAGGAAGATACTTTTAAGTTTAGCTTTGAGTGATTGGAATGAATGGTCGTCTCACAGTCGCTGGGATCGTCTGATGAGGTGAGACAAATACCAGTTGTTGAGCGGTCTGACTCCCAACATGGAAAGCAAAGCTCAATTAATTAAGAATGGTGCTCCTGTATATCTGAGATTCCTTCCAGACTTATGTACTCGTATTATAAAAACTATCTCTACCTATTCCTAAAGGGTGATGTACACGTGTTTGTGAGCTTAGCTTTGTGGCTCTACAAGTCTAGCTCCTCTCTCATTTAGTTGTACGGATTCAGCATAGAGGAAGCTTCAGTGGAGGATGGGATTGTTTTGCAGTTAAATGGTAAAACAAATTCAGGGACCAGATGGACTTTTGGAGCTGGGACGGAGAGAGAGGTCGATAACGATAGCGATAAGGCACTGATTCAAGGAGAAGCTCGGCGGGGGAGTCCGAGTTAGCCAATCGTAAGTGTTCCATTACATCCCTTGGATTTTTGCTTGTTACTTTGCTTAATTCAGTTAAAGTATATGAAGTCATATGTCGTTGATTTGAGTGGTCTGGGACAGGCTGGGCGCTTTTCTTGTTTCGTATTAGTTGGCTTTAGGAATCAGGATTTGATGTTTGATCACTGGAATATCACGGGTTTTGCTTGGCATGGATGAGTTGTCAGTACAGGTTTGTAGCGGTTTGCTTTTTTTCCCGTCTTGTCTTTTTATGCCTTGATGTCGGGTCTTTCAACTGATCGCCAGCCGAGGAGAAGAAGCCCTGACAGTAGATCCCGAGTTTCAAAGACTACTACTACTACTGTACCACGACTACTGTGCCACAACTTAATTTTTTATTTTTGGTCCTTTTGGTCTTCTGGTCTTTGATTCAATTCTATTTTTGATGTGTCTTCTGGTTCTGCGCCTTATCACAATCAGAAGCAAGTGATAAGTTTGAGATGTGATGCCTCTCCAGAGTGATCGTCATTGCATACAGGGGAGATATGATATGCCGTGGTAGCTCGCTTAATAACCATTTGTTAACCTCTTTAAGGCAAAACACCCCTAAACTCTGGTCCCGCCTCTTATCGCAACGCAATCACTACCGGTGCTCTGCAGCATCTCCACTCACTCTCTCAACCCCACCATCAAGCTTATCAAGCTTCCTCCTCCTCCTCCTCACGACCACTCTTTCCAGCTCGCCGCATCTACGCTCTCATTTCTCCTCCCAGATGCAGCCAAAACTCAAGCTAAAAGCTACTTACCCCCCATTCTTCAACGCAGATACTCTGCACCAGCTGCATGGCCGGTAGGTAAAAAGTAACAAACCCCTTGGCTATGGATTAAAACTTCCACAAGGCTACCCATCCAGCCTCGTGCGGGCACCCCGAAAATACCCCGCTACCTTATCCTATCACCCAAAGCCAAAGCCAAAGCAAAAGCATGCCCCAATCCAGAACCTCCCACAACGAGTAGTCACTCCAGCACCACTCAAAACGCATTCCTAGCTCCCCACAAACACACTAAAAGCTACCCAAAACAGAAACGAAGTCCCAGAATGCGGCTCATCATGTATCTTTAGTTGGAGGGTCCGAGGGGTTATGTTTCTCTAGTGGGGTAAATGTAAGTCAATGATTGATGGTTGGAGCTTGGATAGCTTTGAATGCTTGGGTAAGGCTTGGGATTTTTCGTGATGAGGGGTTCTTATAAAAGAGATTCTTTCCTGCGCTGGATAATTATTGTACCTGATCAATTCAACTCAAATCTATCCACTCTTCACCGTTCTTTTGATTCACCTTGTGTACCTTGATACTTGCATCTGCATCTGCAAGACGATAAGAAATTAAAGGTATGTATAAGATCTAACTTTCTTCCACTACCCTCCCGTTCCTATTTATCTTCATTCTCATCCCCAATTACGTACCACTACACACATCCAAATACCCAATCCCTCTCACCTCACCTCATATCACCCCAACCACTTCAAAGACTAACAATGGGCTCCATCCTCAGCAAAGCCAAATCAACCATCTCCCCCGAAAAATCAACCGCAAAAATGGCACCCCTAGCAATGGTCTACCACGCCAAGGCGCAAACAACCTTCAACCCTCCCTTAATCGCAAATGAGAACGCCTTCCTCGGAGACATCGAAACCTCAACCGACGCCGATAAACCCATCTCAGCAGGTTTCTACCGTCTTGAGAAGGGTACTCCTCTCGTTTACAAGTATACGTATGATGAGATGAAGATTATTCTTGATGGTACTTTTGTTCTTGAGGATGAGACGGGACAGAAGGTTACTGCTACTAAGGGAGATGTTTTCTATTGTGAGTTCTTCTGTGTTATTTTTTGGTGGTGGTGGTGGTGGTGGGATAGAGTGATGGGTTTAGTGTTGAGGGATGTATGATGGGTTGTGAGTTTTGAGGCTAATTATTGTGTGTTTTTTAGTCCCTAAGGGAGCTACCATTACTTTCACCACCCCTGATTTCGGATTGGCTTTCTACACTGGACAGCGCAAGGCAAGTTCTACCTCTTAGATCCCTATGCTGTCGATTACTAACAACCGAATAGAAGGATGCCGCGTAGGGAATAAATATCTTTTGAAAGCTTGCTTGTTGAAATTTGGGAAAATACCTGGACATATATAACTTCCTCTTTTTCTTGTTTGGTTAAATAAGGAATATATAAACTTTTTACTTCTCAATTTGAGTTTCATTTTTTTGTGCTTGTGAATCCGATGTGAAACTTTGGTCTTTATTCTCTAAGTTCTACTCGCGACTTATGCTAGGGACTTGACTTATTGAATTTAAAGCGAGATTTTGTTCTAAATGGACTTTATAGGCGAATAGAATACTTTGTTAAATCAAATCAGGTTGTCTTGCGATTTAGCTTTTAGATAACTTTAGTATGTATGGGTAAGCTGTCAGATTATATTATTTAGTAGTATATATATTTATATGGCAATGGGTACCATATATTATACAGAAAACGACTGCTGAATATGTAGAAAAGGGGGGGTAGTCACATGACTCTTCATGGACATACATCTTACTGTTCGACAGGCAATGAAAGAGCTTCTAAGTCAGTAATATATTCTACATTTATTAAAAGCTCCAGTAAAAACAACGTATATCAGGGAAAGATTTTGTGAATGGTGTCTAGTCACATAATACCTCTCCAAGCTATAAGCGATCGATTCTTTTCGTAATGCTAGTGGATCCAGGGCAGTACAAGCATGTATTGAAGCTATGCAGTCAGAATCCTTTGGTACAGTAAAGTTTGTAATTTAGGGCCCTTAAAACTATAATCTTAGGATAGTATATTTATTACATGGGGGTGCAGGATAGATACAGCCTTTATTTAGGTTGGCATATAGATACGTGACCGAAGTTGGACTCTTTGGTGTAAAATATACATGTCTAGAACTAAAAAGTAGGAACCCTAAGGTGGCACTAATATTTAATTTACTTATACTTCGCCTTTGGTACATTGCATCTTCGGCTTAGCTCGCTTAGCTATACTAGTTATTAAGACACTTCTCAGGTACAGCTTTTGCGTTTGTAATAGGCGCAAACTTAGTGGAAGGTGTCGTCCAGGCATAGTACAAGTACACATAAACTACTTTATTACCCGCTAAGTTTACTAAAGTTATATAGCATATGGCCGCTATTCAGCGTCTCTTGGATGTCTTTGGAAGCAAGGTTCATGGGAGTTAAATACGAGTCTTTCATCCTTTCCGAATAAGCGAGAAGATGTCCACACAAGTTCCCAGCATGCCTGTCGGTAAGCCATGTGCCCGCATCACCTGGTACTGTTTTTTCATTAGATCAAAGCCAATAGAAAAAGGAGACAGCATGCGCTTACCGAACCATCCTCCACTAACCACATAAGAACTTGAGGGGGTTTCTCTTCCGTAAACCTTTACACGCTCCATAGCGGGCAAGATCACTCCAGTTTGGTATCCGCTGGTACGGCCAACACCAAATGCCTCAAGCTCTCCGAGTTCATTCCATGGTACAATTTGCCTTGAGTAAGGTTCAAAATTTGAGGGTTTCAATCGATCTGAATCGATTTTAATCAAAGCCCAATCAATTTCATGTGAAATATTATCAATAGTAATTCGTTTAATCCCAGAAGATGCATTGAATTTTCCCAATGTGAACGAATCAAGATGATCTCCATCTCTTGTCTCTACATTAGGAAAATGTCACCTGAGACATCACCAATTTCTGGTTGGGTGAAGACATACTCATCTCCACACCCGATCAGAATCCTCTTGATATCTCCTGGCTCAAGACTGTTATCGCCAAATCTGCTTGAGTCCGCTAAGCTACCATAATTTAAACCCGTGTAAAGTAAGACTTCATCTAAGTCTGAATGTGTCTCTTTTTCTATTGAATGGCTTCCATTGTTTACTGGGCTATTGTCTTCGTAAACTAAGCTGTCAAGCCGCGGAGATCCCTGTGAAGTGGCGTCTTAAGAATTATCGGATAAGAGGGAATCTAGCCATTGTTCAGTCTTCTCTTGATTCACATCAAGTTCTTACTCATGTCCAAGCACCAATTTAGAATCTAGGTTTTGTTTGCCGCTCACTTTTTCTTCTTCCTCGTTCTCATAATCAACTGGATCATCTAGCATGTGATGCACGGTCAATCTATAGAACTCGCTGTCAACTTCAATTATGCCACCAAGTGTTACTGGAGGGAGATGTCGATCGCCTACATAGGCCCCTATGGACGCCCCACATGTTGGACGTTCCTGATGGTCAGCATTTTCGTTGGTTTCAGTGCAAAGACACTGGATTCGAGTCCATCTTGAGCTATGTATTTTCTCCCAGGCTCTAAAGCCACTGGAAATGACTTCTTCTCAATAGCGCCTTTGTGCAAATTGTCATTTATTCTAGTATTTGGTACAGTGAATCGGCCCTTTGTCGTTAGGTCCTGTGCTGGATCCGTTCCAGAAGGTTTGGGGACATCTGCAGTCTCTGAATATTCTTCCACGGCCTTAAATTCGTGCCTTTCAGTTACCGGGACGAGAAGGTCGACTTGGTAAATGTCCGTTGTATATGAAAGTCTTTTTTCTCCTCAATGTCCTAGACCCAGATGGAAGCCATTTGCGGAACACTCTTCCTGTAACTTGTATTATGGGAGGAGCAAACACTATTGGCAAGCATTATAATGATCGAAGTTTGTGTATATTATCAAAAAGAATGAGGTCGTTATTCGATATAGACCTACGAGTGAAGATATGCGGCTGATGAGGGTAAAATATTGCACAGCCTCTTTCATGCAGGTTTTGTAGCACCTCGATCAGCAAAAAGTAACTAAGTCTGCTAATTGGCAGGATAGATACGGGCTAAGCTCAAGTAAAATTACTTTTTAACAGTATTTCCACATACGCGGCCCTCCCAAACTGTTTATCTTATGGCACATCCTTGAGGGGTCTATCGCTTAGAGCCTCAAGCATCTAAACTTCTCACTCTTTTTCGTCCACAGTAGTAAATAACCAGCTATGCAGCCGGATCTTGGCAAGTATAAGTACCCCTTTCTCCGCTTTTGCCTCTATAATCACAGCACATCACATCTTAACATCATCACTTCAAGACTTACTCATTTACTTCTTTACTCTCAGGCTCCGATCAAAGCTTATTATCATCATGCCGAGCAATACAGGCCACTGATGTTAAATCTCCACATGTTCAGGATGAGCGACGCCCACTCCCACTCGCCTATATCTCCTTCAATACTCAAAGAAATTCTTTAACACACTCTTGGTTTACGAGCGTAGTAGCGGAAATTTAGAATGAATAAGAAGTATAACAAAACGAGGGAGTTTGCGTCCACCTCCTAGACTACTCTCGGGGATGGTTTGAAGTCTCTATAGGTATATATGTCTATTATTCTGTCAAGTTGTTGGTTTTAGTATCTATCAAAAGATTTATTAAGCAATATAGGAATTTATTAAATACAGATCGCTTAAGAATTTATTCGGTCAAAGTTTCTTAAAGCTAAGTACAAAAATGGTTTTATGGGTCTTCTGCAGGAGATAGTTAGAATGTTTAGAAGGGTGTAAGAGGGTCGTAGAGGCCCCCAAATTTCTTGGGAAGCCCCTGAATTTACTATTAAATCAGTACTCAGAATGCAGCTAGCACCTACTAGCAAGTTTACCTTAGACGATTGCATATGAAAAACAAGATCCTAATTATAGAACACACTAACGTGAATAGCGAATAGTATTGAATGGCCTGCAGTCTAGCGAAAATATACACGACTCTTTCCTAAATACGGGTAATAGTAGTATCCTAATCACATTGCGCACGCACTGCATTTCCGACACAGTATATTTCCGACACATCGAGTTTCCGCCGCCGGCTCCACTTTTTAGTACACTGCATTCCCAACATGGCGCATTAACTCTTACTAGGCGTTTCTGGTCAAATTCAAGGATAGTATTTACTCTTTCAAGGTGACAAATTGCACGCCCTCTTAACTTATGCTTTTACTCTTATCAATTATCCTCATTTTCAGCAATTATGATGAGACCTAGAGAATAAACATAGATAAGGCTGGCTATGTTTACGATATGACTGGGAAATTTGGGGGCCAACTAGAATTACTATTTAAATATCTTATAGTATGATTCGGTCTTGGTAGTTTTAACCTGTGCGCGACGTTTAGGGTGCTTAGTAGCTAGTGGAAGACTAATAGCTGCCCTGTAGCTACCCCCGTCATAAAGCGGGAACACTCGCATGTAATGGGCTAATGTTTCTGCAATCTAGAGGCACATACTGGCCAGCCTTATCTCGAATATAATATGTCTGAAATACAGATGTGTCTTTTGACCTAAGTGAATCAATTGCATACTGGGCGGCTTAAGGACCCCAAATCTTCTAAAACACAGTTGTGAGCGTGCTCGAAGTGAAACCAAAACGGATAGTGTAAACAAATAGAAGAAAAACCATTATCGTTTAGTAGCATCGAAGGAGCATTCCATACCTATGGGATCTTGTGAGCTAGAGTCTCTCGCCAAGTAAATTAAACCCAACATACATAATACATTTGGCTTTCTATCAAATGTGGTAGTTGCCTTAAGAATTTCTTTTTGTCGCAAGCAGTATTATATCCACCAAATCGCAATATGCAGACATACCTACATCACTGAAATAAACCATTTCTCGATTCTTCTTCTACCAGTTGCGTGTGAATATGGGTTTATGCCGAAGGGCGATAGTCTTGAATCATGCAGTAAGGCTGACAGACAACCCCCACTTCTTTATGTACACCATTTCAACGCGCATGTCTTCCTTCCAAGAAATTCCAGTGGCAAGAGATGTGAAATTGTACAATCTTACGCGGATCTCTTCAGCTCTGGACTCTGTAAGACATAAGGAAATGTCGTGCGGCTGATGCCTACCTTAAGTGCCAAGTGAGCCAAGTCCCAATACCATCTGGTATTGTGTATCTGTAGCATTTTTGACGGCGCACTCGTTTTCTGTACTATGCCAATCCTTATTATTATTGGTTTGTTAAACGATTTAGGTGCACTTAGGGCCTATAGCCTTCGAAGTACATCGGATAAAGTTCCCTTGTAGGAAAGTAAGCATGCATGGTGTACAGCTCTTATCAGACTCGCAAACAGTAGACTAGTGGAGTTGTGCAAGATGAGCCGCCAGATGTAACGGGAGATAAATGTAGGTCTCCTCTTGGGCCGCAGACCGCATTATTGCAGCTGCAAGATCTGTTTCAAGTAACGAAGATGTCGACAGGTAATTATACACCAGTTTCGCCAGTCCACGACACGATAGAAGTACATGATGTGCCATTAACAGAGTAAGTCTTCCAAAAGTTATCCTAGAATTCTGATACCATACTAACTGAACCAGTATACGTCTCCCCAGCTACAGAAAGCCGGTTCCAACAGTGAGTTTGGACGGCAGAAGTGATACAGCATCAAACAAGCACTCTCGAAACTGGAGTGACAGCACAGCAACATCTTTTAAAAAAGACGACCAATCAAGCCTAGTACGACTGATATCAAAACCTAGATTCAAATCTGATGGATCATGGTTTCGCGAGATCGCATCCTTGTGTGTAGGGGCTTCCTCTGTTGTGGCTATCATCACTGTACTCGCTGTCTTTAGCGATTCCTCGCTTCCGGAATGGCCTTTGGGTATCACGCTGAATACATTGATTGCGGTCCTGGCTGCTCTTGCTAATGCTGCTCTTGCTGTACCACTGTCGAGTGGTTTCAGTCAATTGAAATGGGTTTGGTTCAAGGAGAGATCTGCTCCGCTTGGCGATATGGAATTATTTGATGAGGCAAGCAGAGGATCTTGGGGTGCTGCAAGATTGTTGGGGAAGGCTCGCGGAGGGTAAGAATTCCTGGTTTTTGTTCCCTCATAAAACGTATATCCATTTTTCAGATTACTAACTTGGAACTTTACCAGGGTTGTTGGATCTTTTGGTGCCGTCATTACAATTGTTGCCCTTATACTGGGCCCCTTCTCTCAGCAGGTTGCCACATACCCCACAAGAAGTGCTGTCTCATCGAGAGAAGCAACAGTTCCCATGGCTATAAATTACACTGGTGTTCTGCCTGGAGATACGTCAAGTAAGAAAAATGTTCAACGTATGGTTATTGACAAGACTAACAAACAATCACAGCTGGCTTCGTGCCCATCCTGCCCATGAAATCTGCTGTATACGCAGGCCTCTTTGCCGAATCAGGTCAAGCATTCCCTAGCTTCGTCTGCGAGAGTGGAAATTGCACATTTCCACTATACGATACCTTAGCAGTATGTAGCAGCTGCGTCAGCCTCACACCCTTCATGACACGATATTGTAATGGTACAACGGATCAATCACTTTGCGGATGGCAGGTTCCACAGGGAGCTTTGTTGAGAGATAGCAAAGATGTGTTCAGCATGACCAGCTATTTTCCGAGCTTAGCGGGTGATATGCCATATACAAATATTATCAAGCTCATCTTCATGGGCACAGAAGCACAAGATGGTCCGCCGCTCAATTACAACCCATGGGCTTTACAGTGCACTCTTGACTACTGCGCTCAAACACTTAGCTCGTCTGTTATTAACGGAAAAATCAACGAAAACATCACGTCGGAAATCCACAACAACTCTGTCGTCGATATCACGAATAGCGAAGGGAAGACGCCAGTTGCGCTTACAACAACACAAAATCAAACCGTCTTCATAAGCGAACCAGCAATGCTTGGGATTCAGTCTTGGTTTTCCAACATTTTCGTAAATGGAAGTGCATCGCGGAACTCAAGCTTCGAGGGTTTGGACCAAGCTGCCTTGGTTGTTGTCAACTTGACTGTGGGTATTTCGTCGGGCACGACTTATTTCGACACGGATGTTGTGCAGACCTTCTACTGGGACTACTACGAATACGCAGATGGTCTGACCAAAGCTATGCGAGACCTCGCTTCTGCAATGACGGTCGCTTTTCGATCTTTCAATGGTGTAAATCCAGTTCATGGAGTTGCTACGAACATCGAGACGTACGTCAAAGTCCGATGGGGATGGATAACACTTCCTCTTTTCGTTGTTTTGGCGACAGCAATATTCTTGATATTGGCGATGATAAGAAGTTCGAGGAGTGGCACTGAGCTTTGGAAGGGCAGTGCACTTGCGATGTTGTTTTATGGGCTCGATCATGCAACTAAGGTTCAAGTTGGTACTCATGGCCACTTTGAAGAGAAGAAAAAGAAGATGAAGGATTTTAAAGTCAGGCTTGACGAAGATAATAATTTCGGCAGCGTTCTGAGATCTTGATATTCTAGTAGGAAGAGTTTCATTGCGAACGAGAACGGAAGTCATGAGAAGTCTGGTTCATTTCTTACGTAGCAGTTATTCATGAAAGTTGTATAGAAATCCTTTGGCACAAATATGAAAATTAGCTGACTATGATTATTTTGGTGTGTACTATAGTTGGTCTCGTGAGGGAGGTCAACAAAGCTATTTAAACATGTGAGCGGCCATATTATTTTAACAGAATAGTAAGCATTAAAGGGCTCTCGGTCTTAAGACCCACAGAATGGTTATAAGAAGCAGCTTCGGCGAAAGATGCAGAAAGGAATGATGGTCGGGTTTAGTATCTTCTAAAAAGAATGCCGTATTGATAAGGCTTTAAGTAGCTGGAATAAATGTAGAGACAAGTGCGGAACTATTATCTACTATTTGATAGCCTACTATTTAGGATTAAATTTAAGAACATTGGAATTTGATTCCACTTCTCGGGGTTTTGGCTCTGAACCAAACAAGAACCTACTAGCTACCTAGCAGCTTCTCCAAACACCAGATATCATTTTCTTCTTAGACCGATACAGAAGAGTATGGAATTGAGAGGTGTCTACAGAATAATGATGGAGTGTGCTATATATAACATCCACTGTAGTGACTGTAGTGTACTCCTGTCCAGCGAAGATAATGACAGCATTCCGATCTGCACGGTTTCTGAGGAGCAACTCGAAAAGCCTTGGGTAAGAAGACTTGTTGTCGTGGTCTTGGAATAAGGGTCGTTGAAGTGCAACACCTCCTTGAATCACATCGTCTTTAGCAACCTCCAACATCGCTTGCCAGGGACTGGATATTTTAAGCCACCAGGATCGAGTAGAGAGACTACGGTACATTTTATTGGGATTATCGCCGTGCTCAAGAAGCAACTGGATGGTATCAAGATTCCAACCGCGCATGGAATCTTCGTCTAAAGGCAATCTTAGAGCGTAGTCCAAGTACGGTTTGCCTTTCTTTTTCTTCAAAATATCAATGTCTTCGTCTAGTTTCTTGGCCACATAAGCACTCAATCCTCATACAATGGTCAATGCCAGGAAATTGTCATGTGAATCAGTCGCTGCAGCAGGAGTGTCACCAACGTGAAATATAGGGCCTTACATTTGCTGCGATGTCATTTAGAGGGCAAACGCGTTTCGATCACTCTTTCCAGGCCCTTTCCCTCTCAGTTACATGGATATTGGAGCGTAAAATCTTCTCGTTGATAATGTTTTCGATAATATTGCCGTTATCGATTGGGAGATGGCACAAACAGCTCCGTGGGAAACTTTTTACTTCCCTATGCCATTTCCGACTAACGTTGAGAGCGATATTGATCTTCAGAAGCAATTGAGTGATAAGGATCATGGAGCACACGAGTTCACCACCAAATTATTCGAAGCTCAGCGCGCGTATATGTAGGCTTCAAGTGTGCTGAGGCAGCACTGAAAAAGCGTGCTACCCTAGTAGATCACTCTCTCGCTTCAGTACTGGAAAGCAATACATCGAAGCTTTTCTAGGTGATGGAGCAATTTTGGACGAGGCTCTGCCGACTGGGATGAGATCTACATGTTTGCCACAAAACGAATTGCCTACGGTATGGACTAACGCTGGGCGTCATAGCTCTATGGTAATAAGGGCGTTGGGAAACCTAGATGTTCTGATCTCAACCTGATCATGTGTTAGACCTTTGTTGAATGTTGCGTAGTAAATTATTCATCGTCTGAGGCCCCTTCGCATCTTCCATACTATTCGCTCTCCACTCATTCACCTGTAAGCAGAAAGGATTTTTCCTTCTTTTTAACGTCAGTATGTCCAGACCCACCAGAATCTATCGCCCTCCTGCCTCTGAAACATTATTATTCTTCTCCAAGTATAGATACGTATTATTGGTATTTTCTTGCTATCACGCAGACAGTAGTAATAATACCATGCGTTATTATGCAGCTATTCACGACCTTCGTGTTCACTTAGCTGCTTGAAATTTCTAGGTAGACGATCAAGTATGACCAATGGTGAGCCAGCTGTAGATTTCAACTCAGCCATACTATAGCTAAGCTTCTAATTTCTGATGGCTTCCTCAACAGTTCTATTCGCATCTTACTTTTCTTACCTACTGTGCTACAGATAGTAACCTGTGCTTGATGAGATAACTATTTGTAAGCATAACGTGTTTATGTCTTACTCTTCCTGGATGCTACAACAAATATTTCAGATGCCTCGCCCTATCCTCTGTAGTAGCGGGAATCTTCTACGTCTCGGATGGAGCCATTTGGGCTTGGACGTAGAAGGTCATGGACGGAGGATAAATATTTAGAAATTACAAGACCTTGTCGTGTTTTCGAAAATTGATCAAGCAGAGGTGCTCCTGAATTAGAAGGCCAGTTAGTTAAATATACCTCGCTGAGGATGGCGTTGGACAATGACAAACCTTCATCTTTGGCATAGTCTCATCATAGAAAACCTCAAAGCGACTGGTGATTCCTGGTGAGATATCCTCGGTTCCAGGCTTGACGCTAGTGCTATACACCCTATAAATTGCAGCAGCCAAAGTTGTCATCTCAGCCATTGCCAAACTATGACTTATTAGCAACTGTACAAATTTTTCAAAATGAGACAATAACCTACTGTAACCCAATGCACATCCTTCCACCGCTTGAGAAGGCCCAGAACCATCTATTCATATCCACAAGTTCCTTTCCTCCTGCAAACCATCTTTCAGGATTGAAGACGAGTGGATCTTTGAAGACTTCTTCGTTGCGGTGTAGGGAGTATGGTGACATGCTGACAATGGTGTTGGCTGGGACTTTGTATCCATCGATTACAGTATCAACCGGCAGGCTTCGGGGCTCTGCCGCAGGAAGAGGAGCGTACAGCCTGAGAGTTTCCTTGATTACAGCATCAAGATATGGGAGTTTGCCAGTTGCCTCAGCTGTTGGAATACCTCGGAAGTCCAGCATATCACCAGTCATAGCTGATACTTCCTCGATGAGCTTGGCTTGGAAATGAGAATTTTTGGGTAGAGAGAGCGCCCAGATCAAGAACATAAGAGTGTCGCTTGTGGTGTCGACGCCTGCCAAAACATGGTCGGCAGCTTCGGAAGCAATTTCCAAATCTCCAAGTCCATTAGTCTTTTGAGAAACATGGCTTTGCCAAAGTCTGCCCATGATGGAAGACGTATCCAAAGACGTCTTTTTGGAATCAGACAACTGGGCCGATGAAAACCCTTCCCAAGCCTCCAATGCATGCCGGCGTATGCCTGTGTACACAACAGGTTTCTTCTGAGGTAGTAGCCCGAGCGTATCGATGATTCTCTCCGTGAGTCCAGTTCTGGTCATAAGCCACTTTGTATACCTTGGAAGATGAACAGCAAACCAAGAAAGCTTCCTCCGAGATGGATCCATCACATCATTTATAAGAGCGCGATCTTGATTTGAACCCGTTAGTGCCTTTGTCCCTCCAAAGTCTTTACCATACAGGAAATGTGTTATATTATCGAGAGCAAAGTAATGCAAACTGGTGAATATCTCGCTTGATTTTGGATCTTTCTCCAGAAGTTGCATGTACTGCCAAGCCTTTTCCTCAACAGCAATGGCAGGGCCCTTGAGAATAGCAGATTTGGAGTATGCGTGATTAAGCAGCTTCTTCCTGTCGCTGTGTGTCTTTGGACTTGCAAAGGTGAACAGATTCTCCTTGCCGTAGACATTGAACATTTGGTAAAAAGAAGTCCGCTCAAATCCACTTCCTGCGCCGTAGATTGTCTTCAAGGCGGCGAGACTGTTGAAGGAAAGTTCGTTGGGACCGACTCGTGCTGCTGGCCCATATTCACGATGGAGCTGATCGATCTTTCTAGTTCGTGTTCCTCTCCAGTCTTCGAAGGCTAGTCGCCATTTTGTAAGGGCAAATAATTTGGGGCCTGGTATATTCCAGAGCCGAGAGAGGGGTGATATGACGAGGGAATGAATAGCGAAGAGAACGAGGAGAATGGGGGCAAGCCAGCTCAAACTGAAAGAATCCATATTTTTGACACTATATCTTGGCTATAGACTGCTCACTCGAGCAGATCGGGTACTTATAATTATTATATAATTGCTTTTCTAATGGTTGTGAAGGTGGGATGGTGTTGTCTCTCACCGAATGGAACTTCGAACCTAGGTAGGTAAAGGGCAGATAAGAGAAGGGTCATGCGAAATACGACTGCGGCCATTTGTCGGGGCACGCGCCGCCAAGCCAGAACTGGCAAGCTTTGCATCTTGAACGTTTTGTCTCTCCTTCGTACATAATTCCCAAGTCATCTATTCTTGAGCACCGAACACTGAACTGTAGCACACAAGAACGACCCTGCCAATAGGTGAGCTATATATGCAGTAGATTATTAGCCTGAGCCCTCAACAGCTAGAATCATGGCTAACCCCACCGGCAGGAAGTTCTCTACAGCAGTTCACGATGCAACGCCCTTGAAACTCCTTATAGCCTACAACACCAATCTCTCTCCTTCACCATTATCGATCCTTCATACAGAAATGCATACGTAGGTGTTGCATGGGAGGGTGCGGGTTTTTTGCCCGAATATATATATTGGCACCGAGGAGACTCGCGCTCCGCAATCTCCTTTATGGACTCGGAGGATCACAGGCTCTATAGCTCTGCCATGTCTTTATCGTTGTTTATGTTGGAACATTCTAAGGGCATCTAAGTATGGAGCTACACAGACATAGCTATGTCGCAGTAAGCCAGTAAATTGAGTCACTTCGCAGGCACCATGATGCACTTGCATCGCTCTCTATCCCTCTTCCTGTTTTGAATCGACCTGTTTTGCGATAGCACCCAATTTCAACCGCAATCGATGCAAATTTCGGCATTATTGGGGCCCACAGCTATTTGTGACTAGGTTTGACGGAACTCTTGTCGGTTGAGCTTAGGTAAGAATAGGTGAGGTTAGAAGTAAGTGAAACGAATTTGCCAATATGCAGAATCTAGGAGACTACTACCGGACTCTTAGTTGTTCTTTATTGTTGGACTATGTAAGTATTACTTGCGTTTCCGTTTCTTACTTGTCAATTTCTCAAATGGCTCTTGTCACCAATTCATTATCCTGGCGCTGGTGTTGCTGCTGTTCTGCTAGTCACACCATTAGCATCTCTCGCTTCCAGTGGCACGAGCAGGATACTCCTAACACTTCATGTCTTCGTGGATCCGATCTACCCACTAGTTTCGGAGACGCCCCAGGAGACTTATATCTCTATGGTGGCAACCTACTTTCTTCAAGTCGTTCCACCCCAACCAATATGCAACTCAAGCAGAGAGACGTCTTATGCACGGTTGACAATGAGAGAGGCGAAGTGTATCGAGACTTGATATCAGAAAAATTGACCGCCATACTCGTATCATCCACGCTGTTCCGGAAGAGACCTGATTAGACTTACATCATAAAGTGACTAGCAGAAACACATTGCTTGTTGCTACTACAATTAACCGCTGTGATAACAGGTATCTCGCGACATTCACTTGCCACTCATTTATGATATCATACTGTACAGCAGATCACACAAGGTTCGCAACACCGAATCCTGAGGGGATGACTATCGAATTGCCAAAATAATCTTCAAATAAAAGGCCAGGGATGGCATTGTTGCACAGCAACCCTAATATAATTGATGATTAATATTTAGATACACGAATACGCAATGTCCTCTCCTATTGATTGCGCCCTCAACCACGGTCATGCGACTGGCTCAACAAGCGAACTTCCCCAACGACCATCCCCGTCTCATCTTTCACAAGGCTGGCACTCTCCCGCTGTGTTGTCCCTGCGCTCATCAGTCGCATTGCACAGCGATGGCATCACATTTTTTCTTCTCTTTCTTTCTTTCTTTTTTTCTGCAGCCAGCAGTGGCTTGTTGGCAAGAGAGCTGTCTCCTGGTACTCTATAATTATCCTGTCTATCTACCTATTACCTCTGCCAATCTAATCCATTGCGACTTGGCCTCAGTCGTCGGAAGCAGGGTCACATGAATGACAACGACAATTCCCAGGTTATTTCCATCGCCTTTGTGATTAAATCATCATAATGGCATTGATATTACAGCTCAGAATGGATCCAATGCTGCATCTCCGCTTCGTCCGGCCTCGTCCATCTCATAGGGCCACATTTGACTACTTTCGCATGGAAAAGTATTGTTCAGTTTCAGGTCAGTGCCCTCTTAAACCATCTATACTATACTCTCAGGCCAAGCTCCTAGTTAGCCGTTTTTGTTCCTCCTGGTCCTATCATTTGCTGCTACCGTTCCTTTTGGGCCCTCGCTAGAGGCTTCGACCAACTTTTCTTGCCATGCAGATGCCCTGATATAAGGCACCTAGTATTATCACCACGTCACATCGATCGAAGTTTATTTGCTCTCAAGTGTTACCCAGGCGGAGAGAGCATCTGCCGGCATCGCTTCCGGCGATCTAACACAGTCATTTAATCGTCTCTTCTCTCTTTGCAGTTCTCCCACAGACGTTATGATGTTATAAGCCCGCAACCTGCACCATTCTGTATAATGTCTTCAAGTCTTAGACGTTTCTGAACGTTTATATTCTCTGTAAGTTGCGCACCTAATGGGTCGATTAATTATTTAGGAGTCAAAACTAATTCCATAATGCTACGAAGATCAGATAACCAAGTTCAACGCGCAGCGCCAGGGCGCCGAATAATGTCGGAAAAGCCACAACCAAATCCAAGGCCTCGAGATCGGGGAGGCCTCCGACTCACAGTCATTGGTCCTATAATCTTTGCGATTGTTGCTTTCATTCTCACTTTGCTAGTCGTCATATCGGGCTCCAAGGTTGGAATGTTAGAGGATGCCCACGTCATGACAGTAAGTTAGCCTTTATCTCTTTAGCACAATTGTTCCTCGCTCCCAGAATTGTTCACTGACCAGGCCAATAGCTGAATACATCTGGAGTTGGCCAAAACATCATAGAGTTCTCACCAGCTGCAACGTCGACCAGCTCGTCCTCTAACCCTGTCGAGAGTTTCTTTGCTGGGCTTCTTGGAAACCTCACATCGGATATTGATGAGGGTCTCAATAGTGCTGAAGCTAGTCTGGTCGGGGAAGCTGTCGCAGCTCTGGGTATTTCGGAGTACTATTCCTTCCATCTTCGGACCATCTGCGAAGGCAATCTCTCGAGCACTTCAGACCCCAATGCAAAATTTGAAGTGGAGAAATGCTCTAGCTACTCCGAAAAGGGTGCAGGTAAAGTTATCTTCGCTTTTTTTTTTTACCAACCAATCACTAAGAGTTTTCCTACAGGTCTTCAAAAACTCATCGACATCGTCCCCAGTTCAGTAACAGTAGGCACAACCGACATCAGCGTGCCCATCCTCTCAACCGTCTCCTCAGCAGGCAGCTACCTCACAGATCTCCCCTCAGCTCTAGGCAAAACAACCTTTGCCTTCTACATTATTGCTATGGTCGGCAACGGCGTTTCTATACCCCTATCAGCCCTCGCAGGCATCCGAGCAGGATCACCACTCCTCCACTACAGCTCTCTGCTCCTCTCGATCTTCACGCTCCTCTTCCAATTCCTAGGTGCCGTTTTGTCCACGGCCTTAATCGTAACAGCCACAACAGTCGTGAATAAATTCGCTGGAGCCATCGGACTTTCTGCTGGCACTGGTTCAGAATTCCTAACCTTCACATGGGTTAGTTTTGCACTTGTGTTGCTTGCGAATCTGTATTGGACATCCATCTGGTTTGTTGAATTCCGGGAGAGGTCGTATAAAGCGAGGAGGAGGACAGATAAGGAGAAGGGCAATTATAGGGGCATTTTTAAGGAGGTTTTGTCGGACTTGAGGTTACCGAGAGAGGATAACGGTTCCCCAAAGGGGGTTACGACTTCGAGTGGTAGGCCACCTAGCGAAATGGGGGCTTTGGAGCTGGTGAGGAGGACTAGTCATAATAATAAGGTGTGGATTTAAGGGATGTTTTTGGGGGGTAGCTTTGAGGACTTGGTATATTGGGTTGGGCTGGAATGAGGAATGGGGAATGGGGAATACAACGCTATTGTGACATGATAGTAATAATTGGAGTAATTGGAGTATTTTGGAAGTGCGATCTATGGTCAGATCTTAGTATAGAATTAAATAGGATGTTACTTAGCTATAATCCTAACAGCTTTCTAGGCTGAGGCTAATCTAGCTCGGGTAGTGTAGAAAGAGGTAAGTGGTGAAAATAGAATAGCTAGCCTGACAAATTACTCTAGTACTACACTCCTAGTAGGAGTTACTGCAACAGCTAACTACGAATTTCAATATAAGTAGAGGATTAATAGTCTCCTTCTACATAACAGTGTTTGCTATTTTCTCCACCATTGCGTTATGTTGTCGCTATTCAAGTGCAAGGTAGATAGTGAGTTGATTTGGCATGATCATTATATGTTTCACGTGATATCGCGCATACTGTAAAGTTGACGCGCGCGTCCTGGCCTCTTTCATTTCCGAGCGTCAAGGGCCTCAGTAAATCAGACCGTGTGCTTCATATAGTACAGTACCTCTCAACTTTTAGAGCTTCTCCCCTCAAAGAATCGAGAGCATATGTGAGCTTAGGAGTGCTCTTCCATTACCATCGCTTCGACTTCATCAACTTCCTGACGACGACTATGGCTGCTGTATGATGAGCCTTCTCTCAAACTTGGAAACAAACATCACATACTGATACACGATAACAGCCTGGGCCAGGAAGCTCAGTTACCCCTCCATCGCAGCAACGGGAACATGTTTTGGTGCTGAACCCTAGCCTAGCTGTAGGGCGGAGCAGTACACCCGTCGGTATGTTTCCAAGTAAACTTGCAAAGGACAAGTTCTCTAATTCCACTCAGGTGAGCCAAACGGCGATATACTGATGCAAGATGCCCCCGTCCGCGAAGTCTCACCAACCACCTCCGACGTCGACGAGGAGTACATGTCCGACGAAGATGACACTGACGAGGACCTCGATCGTGATATGGATACAGAAGAAGAAGAGCGTGAGAAGGAGCTCCGTCCAGTGAATCGATGTGAAGATCTGGGAGAAAAGATTATTCTCGCATTCCCAGACACCGGGGAATACGAGGATGATGAAGCCCGCGACATCTTTGATGATGGTCTTGAGGACGACGACTCCGATTCGGATAGTGATGTGAGCACCAATTTCGAGGAGCTATCCGAACCTGACACTATAACTCGAGTTGTGCGAGTCAAATTGGAGGTGAAGGCAGACGATGAGGACGAATTTGAGGACAACGACGAAGAAGATGCATATAACAGCACCTCTTCAGAGAACGAGGACGAAGAGGAAGAATTGTCAACTCCCGAAGAGAGCATGCAGCGGACTGGCGGTGATGTACAGAGTGGTGGAGCTCAGGACAGCAATGAATCTGAACCCACCGAAATTCCCCCAATGCCTCCAAAGTCCTTTGCTAAGCTCGAGGAGCAACGTTATCAGCTTTTATACCAAAAGTCCGGACGCAGAGAATATCGCTCGCTACAACAAAATACTGACAGCTGTCGCTGGCAGCTTCTGGAATTGGAGGAAATTAAGAGAGATCTTGAGGAACGGATATCTAAAGCCAAGCGGGATATCGAACTTGCGGAGAACGACCAACAGGAAGCTGAGGCCACAATTAGTGCCAGTCTAGAACACTCCGGCATTTCCCAAGAACTTTACGACTCATATCTAATCTTCTGCGAGTCATTAGATCCGGAATATGGTCAGCGAGGAGGATTCTCAATTACCTGCAACACAGATCATGGAGCTTCATACGTCGGTTATGATCCCGAATTCGCAATTTTCAAGAATTGCGTTGAGATTCCATATAGCCATTGCAACTTCCGTTGCGAGGCGTCGTATTTTACTGGTTGGTATATCCCGTCTGACAAAAGGGATTACGTTGTAGAATTCTGGCCTCTCAAAGCCCCCGAGCCATTGACAGGTTCCGAGGTAACGTGGGGTGAGCAATACGTATGTCTAATCTTATTACCATTCCCATTGCTTCTCAGGGCCTGCAGCGTCCAAACCTTCCCTTTTCAATTTTCAATTCGTCCTATCGACTAACGCTTTCTAGCCCGAATTGTATGAACTCGCCATTGCTGCTGCCCGTGCTGGGTCTGAAGCAGCCATGGAGATGCTCATTGCTTTGCCTGATATGAACTCTATCTTTGGCGGCGGCTGGCTTTTCGAATATCAATTTGAAGAGGCATTGTCAAACCATCCGATTGTGGGGAAGAGATGGAGATTCAGAAGCGCCCATAAGATCGATAAGCCGTGTACAACAGAGGAGAAAAGAAAAAGATTGCTACTCATGTTAGCGCCTGAAAACATCGGATAAGGATACACAGCAAATGGCGTTATTGGAAACCTAGTCAAAACTAGCGGCGTATGAAAGGCACATGAGTGGTTACTTTATGTTTGTGAGCAGTTATGAGGTAAAGCTCTTGGGATTGTGGCGAGGAGTTCGGTTCATTCTTCTTATTTCTCCTTTCTTAGCTTTACAAATCGCTCTCTCGCTGAACACTTGAAAGGATTTAAGCGATAAAGTAGATTAGGCCGCTTTAGCGAAGTGAGTTCAAGTCAAGTGAATCTTCTGCATTAACAGAGTCACTTCAAGCTAACTAAGATAGTGAATGATGGCGCTTCTTGAGTACTGTTACGTTGTATGTAAATTTAGTCACGATGTGAAATAAGTTCCCGGTTTTAGGAATGAAATTAAATATTAAGCGAGCTAGTGCTAATGGTATACCTACCAGTACCCTACCTATCAGTTCTGCGTATATCAACACTATTACTATATTGCAATAGTATATGACGTAACCTAGCGGCTTAAATAGCTGCCCGGAGTAATATATAAAATAAGCAACGTAATTTTATATTATGTGTCCAGTACAGAGAAATGAGAGCTTGAGGCTGACTATATGTAGTAGCTAAGTGAGAGCAAATAGAACTTCGTTATTTCTGCGGTGTATCATAGTTCAAGGCCCATTGTATAACTCTCCCTGCCCCTACCTCAAGTAGAAACACCGTGGCAGGTCAGAATAAATTCTTTTTTGTAGACATACTCGGGATCTCTAAACTTCGAATAAAGTATCCCTTGCTAAGGTGACTTGCTCCTACAACACCTCAGCACCTAACTAAGATTAGAATACTCCTGCCTAAACCTCATAGCAGCAAAACTAAACAAACCTCCATTTAATGGCTGGTTCTGGATTTGAATAAATTGCATAATATAAGTCAGATCAGCCTGCGTGAGATCCGAATCATTTTCTATGCTAGTCTTTCTAGTGGAAACGGCATTCGTGATGTATTCTTCCATTTTATACTGCTTATATGTAAAGAAGGAGTGGTATATCCACGTGTTGTAACACTGTAACCACCCGGTACAAGCAGCGTTGCCACCTGTGATAGGTGTGGGGTAAAATAGATCTTGATCGAGGTTATTACTGGCATCATGATATGGTTAGAAGATTAGGTGTACAAAGTTTGAAGATAGGAAGGTACGAAAAGGGGAGAGGGTGGGTTACAAGATGTCTTTCATGCGGGTGTTTACTGTTTGGAATACACCTAGTACACTGTTTTTGTTTGTATATGCAAATGCCACTTTTAATGTGAGGAGCGTAAACATTAGTAGTAGCTTCTAAATAGTTAGGCTAGCAGGTAACACTCTTGATTAGTGCCGGAACTATCGCCTACAATCGACAGAGCTAGCTCTCTCCTTGGAAGCTGCTGCTCTAACTCCTCGATTTTTCTATGTACCCCGATCTCCTCTTCAAGGAAAAAGGTTCCTCAGACTACTCGTCAGGCCTAAGCGCTATTTCACACAATGGATCCGCCGGTAGATTAGCGATTCAAATGTTCTAAAAGTACTTTAAAAAGATGAGTAATTTGGTTTCTCTCATTGGTTTTCGAGCGCCACATTCGGACATCGCTCCCCGCCTTCCAGACACATCATCTTATATTTCTCTTTTAGTAAAGGGATACATCCGCCCCGATATATTTCCTTGGCAACTACATCAGAGAAGCAGATTAGTAGGACGATTCGAGATATTTTTTCTTTAATATATCAAGTCTGTGTTGCACTTGGTTTACCGTCGTTATAAGCCCAAACCCGCACTTTCTTGAAGGCACGGGATATCAACCCCGCCTCCCCTCCCGCTCGCGAATCAACTCAAATATAAGGATGGAGTTGTATCAGCATGTTCCATTACAGACACAGCGATCCATTCGTATTCTCAGGCTCGCTCCGTCCGTAAATCACGATTCCCAGATACATGGCCAACTGGTTGAAGTCAGTCTCGATAATAATCCGAAATACGAAGCACTGTCCTACGTATGGGGTCCTCCACAACCTGAACGCTACATAGAGTGTCATGGCTTGAAACTTCGCATTACTGCAAATTGTGAAGCAGCATTGCGTCGCCTTCGCAATCGATGTTGCCCGAGGAACTTGTGGATTGATGCAATATGTATCAACCAGACTTCTATTCCCGAAAAAAACATCCAATTGCGTTTAATGGCGGATGTCTACAGGAAATCTAAGAGAGTTCTTGTCTGGCTTAGCGAAGGCAGTCAGACGCTTGACAGGACATTTGGGAGTTTTCGCACATTCGAGCTTTTCAAGAAGATGAGGCTGCCAGAACAAGTATTACGACGTTACTTGGAAAGATCAATGCTAAAGAATATACAATGGAGTGTAGGTCAGTCATCAGCTCTAGCAGATATTAAAGGCAGACCAGGCTGACTACAAACGGACCATCGAACTGAAAGGCCTTCTAAAGATATCACTTTAGAACCTTTTGTGCAAGATTATTTTGTGAGGATCTGGACAATCCAAGAAATTGCACTGGCGCAACGAGCTTCCGTTCTTTGCGGGAGAGTAAGGATCTCGTGGCAAAGTCTGGTCTCTATCTGCTCGCACTTCCATAAACAGAATTTGCTTACCAAGTCGTCACTGGAACCAAAGGCCTGGGCAGGTCTTGCCGCACACTTTTTGACGGAGAATAGATCATGGAGCACCGCATCAGTGCTTCATAAAAGAAATAGACACCTCGAAGAGCTCTACGAGCCACCGGACTTTCTTAGAGCCCTCGAGTACGCAAAGTATCTGGACGCAACTGATGCAAAAGATAAAGTCTACGGTCTTTTTTGGACCCTTGGGGATCTTGATTTAATGAAGGCTGACTATGCAAAGTCGGTCCAGCAAATTTATCTGGAGACCTCTAGCGCTGTCATCACAAAGCTTGGAGCATCGACAAGATCGCTCGATCTTTTGATCTTTGTTAATAGTTATGGCCGTCGACCAGACCTTCCATCCTGGGTTGTCGATTGGTCGGATCCGAAACCGTTTGAAATCTCCTCATCAGACTTTCAAGCATCCCGAATTAATGAGAGCAGCCGTCCACGTATTATCCAGGGTCAAGGAATGCTGGAACTGTTTGGATGCTCTTTTGACCAGGTGGAGCACCGAGAAGGGCCGCTGAACCATAGTATCGAGATGGGAAGGCTTCCCGAAGTACCGCACCTTATGGAACATGATCCGGAAATACTCTCTACTTCGCCTGACCACACAGAGCAAATTGAAGGCATAAGGCGATGGATCTCAAATGTTTTGAATTTCTCTGAAGGGCATGACGAACAACCCTACCCAACTGGGGTGGCTCAACTTACAGCCTTTATGAGTTGTCTTATCCTGGGCGATGACTCGCAATATCACTGGGCAGCGTCCGACTTCCATAAAAAGTGGATTCAGCTCGTCAAGGTGATGGATCCACGACTAGATTCGCAGCTCTGGATTGAAGATGTGGTTTCGTTGCTCAAAGAAATAATGCCGCACCTGGGTGATCTGTCACTTGTAGTGCGTAGAACGGTAAGCTTCAACCTTAACCCAGAACGACCCCCATCAGTGCAGCGGACCTGGGGCATTTTGGCCGTGCTCACGATGACGGGCTTGATTGGTATTCATCGCTATACTTTAAAACTGAATACCGGACGAGCCTTCTTTACGACCTCTACCGGGTACATGGGATCTGCATTTCATACTATTCAGGAAGGCGACACAGTGGCGCTTTTTGCCGGTGCACGCCATCCTATGATAATTCGCCCGGTGGGAGAATACTATCATCTCGTGGGTCCAGCTTATATTCATGGGATAATGTACGGAGAAGCATGGCCGAAGGATGAAAGAAGGCTAAGGAAATTCACGCTTATATAACTTCCTACTTACAGACCTGGACTATATTCCAAAACGGACGGACTCTGCCCTCAGTCCAGTTCTCTGGTCGCTGTTTATCTATGGCCCTCACTGCCTGCTTGTGAACTATTTCTTTTCCCGAACACCCGACAGTTATGTAACGGAGCCGATTCACCGAAATCACTCTCCATGACCAGAATGCCATATCTTCACACATCGGATCGATTCTAACATCCAACTATGCGTGTTGACGTCCATACGAGTAAATCATCCTCGAACGCCAAGTACGTCCGACTATAATAACAGCACAAAGGCGTACATCCTTCCGGGCTTCAATGCCACAAACCTGCATTGGCAACACAACGAAAACAACTCCAACTCGAAAACCTTGTGTTCATGATCATTAAAATGAGAGGAAAAACTAGTCGATCGATAGGATTGCACATACTTTGGAATCCGGTTTAAACTTACGCACCAGAAGCATTAGTTTGTCTGCGGGGATAACTCTAGTTATTTGCAATGCAGAGAAGCAGATCGACAATGTCGGCTATTTGAATCATTTCTGTTTTCACTTCAGCCACAGCATCAATGCAAGTTCGCAGAGATTTTTTACGTTGTGTATTTTATACATCGACTACATAGGATTTCGAGGGATAAAAAGTGAGAGCCAGACAATAATCACAGTGTTGATGATCAGGTTCTACTCTAACACTCTTTCGCGATCTAGTAACTCCCATAATTACACGACTGTTGTCGCATATGAAATGATCAATGGGAAGGTTCCTCGCAGCGGAGTGCCTGGAGGCACGCGATTGATTAGTGTGCTTGCGCTAAAGAATTTAGGCGTTAATAACGCAGAATCCCCGACTTTAATTCATGGATCAAATTACTCTTCTCATCATAGTTGTAGTATTGACAACGTCATCAAATGCATCGATTTGAATTGGGTCGGACGTATCAATTGTGTGAAGAATGGTCGATGGGGCTATCCAAAATCATGATGCAACATCTTTCAGAAGGTCTGGTTCTTTTGCCACGCACTATGCTTTGCGAAGGGAAGGAGACCGGGGCCGGGTCCCCATTTCGTGAGTCGGAGTCCATTGTTGGTGTACATGGGATCCTGCTTGTCTCCAAACATTGTTGAGCCAGAGAGTAACTCCCCAAAGTTATCTCCTTCAAAATCCCAGTTAAGACTGACAACATGAAGCCGAGTGGAAATTGAAAAAACATGCGGCCGCTTTGAGCATCGTACGCCATGATAACATGAATGGGCATTGCGTGGTATGGCAGCACACACTCCTGAACAGTCCAAATTCGAGTCCACCAATTTACTTAGGCCATAGATCCAAGCGAAGAAACAATAAGCTTGTCATGCATCTTATTTGTTTGACCTCCGTCTAGCTTGAAAGGTGAAAGTTCGCCGAGGTGAGTATCCTCAGATAACTCCTCACTCCAACTGCAAGCTATACTAAATTAGGCCAGTCGTGCAGTGGGTGACTAATTTCTAGGGAAGACCACCTGCACTTCACAGCCTCGTCCAATCCGTTGATTGCGGTAACTAAACCAACCTTGAACTTCCCTCTCTGACCACCAGTCATGAAGGCACACAGAGGATGACTAATGATTTCGCGTTGGTGAGGGAGTGGATGCTGTGCGTGGATGGTGGAAGGCGGGTGAGCGAGAGTGAGCTAAGTGACAACGAGTTGCTTGGGAAGCACATAGAAATAAGTTAGAATCTAAGCTAAAAAACACTACTTCTAATTAAAGAAAACTATCTTGAGTAACTTAGCATAACTTATCTAATTAAGTGTAAATGACTAGAAGAAGGTGAGCAAATTAATATAAGCATAAGAGTCAAGTAACTTAGAAATCGTACGTAGTATAGGTGTAATAAACATATCAACTCAGGTTAAATATCATAGAATGGCACTATACACGTTTCATAGTTTAGCTATCTTCTATATATAAGGTATGGTTAATATGAAGCCGATCATCTATCCAACTGGATTCTCTAATGCCACGTCCCATTGGCAGGTCCAAACATACCACTATCAGGAAGTGGTAACCAAGGCAATTCATTGCCATCTGCAGTGTTGAGATACACAGTGTTACCCCACCAATCTGGGAAAACACCTTCAAGAATAAGTTAGCACCCAACAAGATCAGAGGAACATGTAACATACCTCCAGGATAAGTAATTGTGAAGAATATAATGATTGCTGACAGCGCCAGTCCAGTATCGAGAGCTGCGGCAAGAATATAGTTGTATTTTGACCACCATGCAAACCATTTGCCCTTGATCCACCAGTTGAAGATCACATTTACCAATGCCCAACTGCTGTAATTAATACCAGTCGCTGGCGGGACCTGAATGGGTGTGGTTAGTCATTATCAACAAAGTGAAGTATGCTCCTTGTAATAAGGCGATGAATGGTATCAAACTTACGTTGTAGGTGCCCACGAAGATAAGAGGCCAATTAATGAGTCGAATCCAATCCCTGGACGACCCGTCGGACTTCTTCCAGTATTTCCAAATAACCCAAGTAATAACGGGCATAAGTGCGCCTATCCAGAAGAAGTGAAGCAGACCTGAATAGATCTTGCCGATGGAATAAACACGTCCAGGACCAATTGCTCCCCAGATGATTGAGGACGAGAAAACGGTGCGCCCATTAGGGCAGGTAAAGCCACTAGATTGATCGGAAGAGCAGATATCCTTGACATTACCCAACATCCACAACGTTACACCAACTTGAGTTAAAGCTCCAAGGATGGTTGCGCTGCCTTGTGCAAAGAAGAGCGTTCGAGGTGCGATCTTCATGTAGTGACCAAGCTTCATGTCTGCGGCAAAGTACAGACCTTGTCCAACAACATCAGTGGAGAGGATCTTGAAGATCATGTTTGCCATTGGTCGTCCGTTGAACATGTATCCACCAACAAACTCAGAAAGTACATTGAGTTGATTAGCGTCAACGTTTGTGATGCCCTGAATGATTCCGCAGGGAATCATATAGAGCGCAGGGATAGAGGTAGCAAGAAGAATGGCCCACCAAGGGAGCGTCGTATCGTAGACTTCGACCATAACAATTGAGAGCATCATGACGATTAGTGTGAGTGCTCCGTACCAGTACCATGGAGTATTGCGGTACATTCTCATGAGCCGGGCATGGATATCAAGCTTTGTCCGTCCCATCAACGCGTCCTTGATCTGAGTTCCATGCCAAAGGTAAATGTGGACGGGAACTGCAGTCAATGAAGCGAAGGAAATGCCGTATACAAACGCAAAGGTAGCAGGGAGGAATGCTGGGGAGTACGCTTCGTATTTAGCAACGTCAAAGGTGTTGTCTGTCAAGACTTTAGAGACATTATAACTAAAAGAAGTTAGATTAGGACAATAGGCATATGTAGGACAAAGAAAAATCGCTTACACAGATGCGGTGTTATCGTAGAGATCTGCTGTGCAGATTGGTAAATATGCTGTATTCCATACGTTGGAATAATACAGCCCTGGAGTTACTATCCAAAAGAACACTACAAACCCTGCAAAGACATTCATTGCTGCCCAAGACGGAGAAAGAAGAGGGTTAGTGTTATATGCAATCTGGGACCAATCGAAAGTAATCGGCGACAAGCCGAGTCCAGAAACCATGCCAAAAAGATGGTTCACAACCAGGTTGTTGGGGACTATCCAGCAGATGAATGTAAAGTAGGAGAGCGCCGTGAACATCAATCCTGGGAAGAAATACCAAACACCTGCTCCAACCATCACATACATAAAGAACCGAAGGCGGCTGATCTTCCAGCCATTTGCCATGGCATTGGCTCGGGAGTGCAATGTTGACAAAAGAGCACAGTTGGACAGAACTCCTGGCCAGATAATTGATGCCGGTTCCACAAGCCACGGCGAGGCAAGACCAGCAACACCGAATCCCATAAGCTGACAGCATAGGACAATCAGAATTTCGAACCCTGGCTTTAGGTCAAAAGAGTAGAACGCCTTGCCTGCTTGAATGATATTTGTGGCATCTGCAGCTCCGAATCTATAACTTCAGGTTAGTGGCATTTTCATTGTGCGTTCAGACCATAGCTAGAACAGTTCTAAAGCATAGATGAAGCCATTATATAGTAGGTTCTACCACTCGGTCGGCTTCAATCAATACGCAACAAGGCCGTAGCTTTTGGAGGACATTTTGACACAATGACCACCTCTACTAGTAGCAACCAAGCCCGGGAAACCCAGAGCGCTCTTTACTGCAACAATTTGGAAGTTCTGTACGCAACTTCTATTCCTAATGCAAATTTACTTGCTAATAGGGACAGCTTTGAGCCGTACCAAATTAAGAAAGAGTGTACGTACCCAAAAGAAACATTGCTCATAATTGTGATAACGGTGTGTTCCTTAATATTGAAATGGCGATCGGGGTTAATGCACCATTGTCCAAACCTTCCGAGATCAACAGTATATAGAGGCAGTGTTTTCGCTAATGCAACGCCAAAGGGATATGCGAGCAACTCTGCAACCAGAGCCACGATGTGTACGGACGGGTATCGCAAACTGAAAAACTGATTGATACCAGAGCCGAGAATGGTGAAGAGGAATCCTAGTAGCCACATACGTAGAGTGTTGACCGGTATGGCTTGATCGTCAATACTAAAAGAAAAATCATTAATCTAGAAATAAACCTGGCCCATTGAAAGAGTGCTTACTCAGGAACAACAGCTCGAACTAGAGCACAATCAGCCGACAGAACATATACCAAGCGTCATTGACAATTGAAAATTACCTTCAGGGAATGGGGAATGGTCTGCGGCATAATCTTCCTCCAAACCATCTTTCAAGACCAAGTCCAAGTCGACCTCCAACTCCTGCAAGTGGCCATGCTCCAGCGCAGATTCGTCATTGCCGGTGTTTACGATTGGTATGGACGTCTTCTCGTCTAGCTTCTTCTCGTCGAGGTCACCGTCTGATTCGTGGGGGGGTGTTAGGGCCTCCATTGCGAACTTGCCAAGGCTGTGCGATTGAAAAGCAACACCAAGCGGTCATAAGCAGTGGCCAAGAGACGGCAGGATAGGTAGGTATATATGCACGCTGAGAAAACAAGATTCTGGTAGCAACGATAGCTATATCATACCGTACCAGCATACCTAGCTAATCTGCAGCAACCCCGCAGAACTCCCGGCGAAAGGACATCGGATTCTGCCGGTGGTCTGTCTGCTTCGCACTCAAGACGCCTGAAAGAACGATAAGAGGACAGACAAGGTTTACGACATTCCATGGTCTATGAATTGGCCGCCGTTCAATGGAAGCTTCTGTTTGGCTTGGATGCAGATGTCTGGGGAACGAGGGCCTTGGCAGGTGAAGAGAAGGGTGGTGGTGGTGCGCTGATAAGAGAAATGACCTTCCCCCAAACAGTTCGACTTACAATTGATGATAAGATGGTGCCGTAATTGAATTGGATTTGCGCAAAGCAACGCTCACAATGCACTGCCAATGCTGTGAACCCCATGGGCTACCTATAGTAGTCCATCACCAATTACTGTACAAGCGCTGTAGCGCCGAAGAACGGAAGTCCCAAACAATGAAATGGATGAGATCGTAGTGTCGTCGTAACTCAGCCCGAGAGATAAGAGAAACACCCGGTGCTCCACTACGGTAAAGGGGAATGGTTTGGTTTGCCGACGGGGACCCACGTACAGTATCCATCAGGTGATCCTGGGCAGTTAAGAATATACTTCCCGACAAAGGTCTGGACAACACGAGAGCATGTTGAGCACTATGTTCAACACCAAGTCCTGGTGCCCAAGTGCAGTCAGTTCCTCCCATCTGCTGCTGCCCCATATACTATCGTCGTTATCTCTATCATGACCGCAATGCCCAACGCTAGCCCGTATTTATCCATTGTTTCTCCATCTACTGCAGCTGTCCAATCTCCCAAGGAAGCCCTCATCCTCTTGATCGTACATGCTCCTGGGAGTTGCTGTGATATCGCACACGGATTGTGGGAAAACATAGGCTCGAGAGTCCTCACTCGGTCGTGTTGATGGTGGTGCTCCTTGTTGCCATACTCGTAGAATTGTCACTTTGAGGGAAAATGCCTCCAACTGCTGCTGGGCTTTTCATCTTCGAAGAACATGGCTATTTCCAGTATTTGTGCGTAGCACGAATGGCGATGCGCAATCATCATAATAGTGGACTTTTCTTCGATGAATGTTAGTATGTCAAACACGGAGGATGGATGGTCGAGGGGAGGCTAATAAATAATGAACCCAGAGGCCGTGATGCTTGTCGTGCCCTGTAAGCGCACGCCGCCTTCGAACTATATCCCGTCTTACATGCACTATAAATATAAACACACACCCAGCCTTTACATCAACGGACAAGACTCTGTCCTCACAACCTCCCATCACTCAAGCTCGTAGCCCTATATTTTCTGTCGGATATCCATTCTCTTCCAAGAAGGCCCTAAATCTCCTGTCTTCATCTTCCAGCTCGTCAGGATGTTGAGGGATCAAGAACCACACAATCAACGTTCCCAGCACTGAAATTCCACTGCCGATCAAGAAGATAGCCTGTTGACCCTTCGTCTGGCTACCAAAACCATTGAGAGCGCTGCTGAGAACCGTAGTTCCGATAGCAGCACCAGCCTTTCCCACCGCTGCTGCGAATCCCAGGAAGTGACCTGTCCAGTAATTCAGCATTAGCAGTGTTTCCTGTGGATTTTAAAGGAGCAGGGACATGATTTAGACCTACCTCTCAGCGGTGTGGGGAAGGACTCAGATGAGACAAGGAAGTTGCAGTCTCCTGGGCCGACAGACAAGAAACTCTGGAAGAGACCATAAAGCACAACGAAAAGTGGGAACACATTCTGGAGCTCAATCATCGAACCGCCGATTGAAAATCCAAAGATACTCACGATCGACCACCCGAGAGCATAAGTTTGCTTGCGGCCAATCTTGTCGATCAAGAAAGCGCCGAGGATGGCACCAGGGATAGCAAAAGCATTGATGAGGGCGCTCCATCCCACACTCTCAAGGAGAGTCTCATTCTTGGAGAATCCTTTTACCAAAGTTGGTGCCAAGAGGTTGAATGGATAGACCACAAAATCGTATAAGAACCATGCGCTACAACATCCAAGAAGTGGCTTCCAGTACATACGCAATGCTAATTTGTACGGGATGTTTCTTTGAATTGCATGTTTAGTATATTGCTTCGAATCGATCAATCTCATTCGGAAGAAGAAGATAGATAATGGAAGCTGATTGAAGAGTTAGCTGCTCCAGTCTTTTGTTAATGGTAGATGCCTGGAGCTTACCACTGCTCCGATACCGAAGCAAATTCTCCAGATGCCGTCACTTGCTTTGCCATGATATGCAGCAATGACAATTAAGGACATAATGCTAGAGCCAACGAATCCGCTGATAATGGCCAAATTAGTTGATATAGCGACGAGGAAGCCACGACGTGCTCGCAGTGCGGGAGTGCTGTCAGCAGATTCAAGTGCTTGTGCTGTACAAACAGCATATTCGCCACCTAAAAATGTCAGTTGCGAAGTATCTTCTCAATTGAGGAGAGAGCACAAACCTGCACCAAGCCCAGCAATACCGCGAGAAATAATCATCATCCAGAACATACCCGTAACAGAAGTTCCATGTGAGGCAGTTGCTAGAACAATGCCCTGTCTGCTTATTAGCCACTGCATCAATCTTGACAGAGATGCTCGAACTTACAAGAACAAGGAAGACCGTGGTAGCAACAATTCCAATGCGTCTACCAAAGAGATCGATGCAGAGTCCGAAGAAAAGCATTCCAATGACTTCGCCAATCAATATCGAGTTTGAGAGACGTGTTTTGATATTTGCAGTGAGCTCTTTTGGATATCTGGGTGTGTCAGCATGCATGCATTCTACCATTGGTCATGTAACTTACAAAATGGCGAGTACACTTTCCATATAACCAATTATCTGGACATTATAACCATCTGAAAATAGGGCAACACCTTGAACTAGAACATTGAGGATAGAAGTGTCCGCCTTTTTATTCTCAATCACAATAGAATCTGTGGACTGCGAAGTAGGAGGGTGTGAACCAAGGTCCTTGCTGGCGACCTCGGTTTCCGTCTTGTCGTTTAACGTCGCCATATAGATCTCAAAGTTGACTTTTCGGCCTCAAACTCACGCAGAACGCTCGTTCAGGTTTGGCATTCTTATGATCTTTATAGTAACTCAGAAATAGTTGTCTATATTCAAAGATCCATCAAACACCGCTGTGCCACATTAAATTTTCGTATTCCTCTTGGCCCATTTTCCACGTGGTACGTATGCGTCCCAAACATGGGTGGACTTCCCATCAGTCTCATCAGTGCACCGGCGAAGAAAACTTCAAAATGTATGATTTTCCCATGAATTGAGGATATATGGATCCGTACTGGGATGATCTTTTGCAAAGGTGGGTTTATTTCGCGACACGTGAATAATTAAGCGACGTGATTGGTAGTTGAAGGCAAAATTATTGCCGACAACGTCTTTTCAGGCCCTCATAATCTGAGAACCAACCCCACGGTTTCTTCTCACGATGCAGTGGATCTCTAGAGGGGAAATATAACATGTGTAATCGGCAATGTTGCCGAGAGCCGTGAATTCAAGCAGAATCCAGATTTCAGAATTTGTTCATCAACATTTCCCAACACTCTGTTTGTCTCTTCCATGAGACGAGATGGCAGAAGTGTTTAGAACTCTGCTTGATCTGGTGGCAGCAGCAACCACAATTACGTTGCGCTTAACAGTTCTTTATTTTGTTAGGTGGGTAAGTAATCGATACGACTTGAAGTACAAGTGATGAGGCTAATTTAAGACTGAGAGTACAGCTCCCTCTCGGGCCCAGATTTCTGCCTATCATTTATCGTAACTTCGGTGCATGGATCTCATGCTTTCTCGTCTCCATTCTGGTGGGCTTCCGAAAGAACACAAGGAGACATTCGTCACTGTGGTCTCGAATATTTACCTTGATCACAGGTCGGTATGATTCTCATGACAAAATCACAACGACCTTTTCCTTTCTGCTCAATCTTCTGAGTCTTTGCCTTGCCTTGGACTTTGTCTATAGATCTCAAGTGCTTGATCTTGGGAATGACATTACCTTTTCACGGGTTGGCTACGTAAATCACGATAGCGCCAGGCTTGTCATTCGGCATTCAGAGATCTCCCAACTCTCATTTCAAGCTCAAGGGTCAGAAGAATGGTTGAATGGTCCCACCTCCATTCCATCAGCCGCTGAAGACTTTGTGTCTACGATAAAACTAGACGCACTCCAGCCCGACACACTATACACATATCGTACCAATACCAGTCTCTCAGGAACCTTCAAAACCAGCGTCTCCCATCCCAAAAAATGGACATTAGCAACAAGCAGCTGCATAAAACCTTCTTTTCCATACAACCCCCTAGACTCCTCGCTTCGAATCCGAGGGCTCGATTATCTCTCAAACTACGCGATCAAAACACCCATCGACATGATGCTCTTCCTCGGCGATTTTATCTACATCGATCTACCAATCCGCTTCGGAAGCAGCAATGAACACTACCGTAAAGCGTACAGACAAATATATGCCTCTCCCAGTTGGTCGCAAACTTTGAAAGATATGTCGTGGCTTCATATGTATGATGATCATGAGATCACCAATGATTGGGCGGGAAATGAGACGGGGTTGTGGAGTGATGCTATGGAGCCTTATTTTATGTATCAACATGGTGGAAATCCAACACCGTTTCGATCTGGTGGAAGTTATTATACGTTTAGGAAAGGTGACGTAGCTTTTTTTGTCATGGATACAAGAAGGTATCGAAGCGCGGAAGAGAATGATGATGGGCCGGAAAAGACTATGCTTGGATTGCAACAAAGGCAGGACTTGGAACATTGGCTTAAGGCGGAAAAGGGGTGGAAGATTGTCGTCAGTAGTGTACCGTTTACGAGGAATTGGAGGGGTCCTGAGTCGATTGATAGTTGGGCTGGATATCTCTGGGAGAGGCAAAGATTACTTGAGAAGATGTCGGCTGTGAAAGGTGTTGTTATTGTATCAGGTGTAAGCATTTCCTCCCCTAATCCAACAAAAGTTACTAACTCGAAGGGGAAAACAGGATCGTCACGAACATGCGACAACCAAATTCCCTTCTCCAGATGGGAAGAGTAGTGTTATTGAATTCTCAACATCTCCACTTAGTCAATTTTATCAGCCTTTTGATCGTCAATATCGCCAGATTGAGGATACGGATATAGAGATATTCTCACATCCGTATGGGGTTTCAAAGTTTGGGATTTTGAGTTTTGATACGGAGTCAGAGGATAAGAGGGAATGGACAATTGACTTTCGCTTGGTTGTTGATGGGAAGGAGATTTGGGGGAGGAGTGTTAGTTATGTCTAGCTGATGGAGATGACAAGTATAAGCTGAAGATACGGCTGGCAATTATAACCGTATTCTGTTGGTTGAATATATACTACTATGCCTAATTACCCATTGTACTTGGTGTATCTTTCAACGATATGTGATTAATTCTGTTATCCTTTGCATTCTGGACAGCAGATGTTACAAAGGTGAATATATAAGGAAGGTGGTTTTTAGTAGATATTGTTGTACAATATCATAATTATACACTCCACTGTGGGCTTAGCGCTCGATAGTGAACATATATATGATTACACAGCCATGAGAATATTAACCTCACATCCCAAGTTCTAGCCCTCACCAAGTCTTTACACTTAGTTTTAATTCCTATAACATCATGATATAATAAATATCCTAAGTCTCCCCCACTCCTCAAATAGAGTGGCAGAAAACCGTTAATACTCGAATCAACAACAGGTACATTCTCGACTGACTGTTTGCCAGCAAGCATTATTCCTTCGGGGATCGGGAAAAGCAGCATACCGGACTAAAAACTAGCATTTTCATTTGTCACAGCGCGGGTGATCTAATTTTTCACTCCGTCTAGAGTATCAAGGAGCTGAGAGATTATAAACAATGGTGTGCTTAGCTAGCGGGTATCAATGGGGGAGAGGGAGAAATATAGTATAATAATAATAAAAAGTGTTGAGCGAGGGCAAAGAATGGGCTGGGGATTGCTTAAATTAAACCTCGCGTGTCAAAAATCGTACTACCATCAACTACTTCATTCTAGAACGAACTACCTATTAACTAGCACTGGCTTACGCCGCTCTGTGTAACGAGTACTTGCGTGTCTAAAGGCCTATTTAAATTCTTAGTACCTATCCCGTGGTATACTACTACACATTATGATTTAAATTTAGCAGTACCCTTTTTTGATATAAAGTTGTCTAACATAATACTGAATGTAAACATCAATATTTTAAACCTCATATAAGTAGATTTTATTGGGTAGAAAAACCTCCAAGTTTGCCATCTTTGGAGCAGAGCATAAGATTTTACTTATTTCGAATATACTCACAATAAAGGAAACTTGCATAGTAACGCTAGATCATAAATCCAGCCCAGAGACCATAGTGAAGGTAGGAAGTGATTTATAGATACATATCTTAAAACAACATGCTGCACCTTCCTACGGCCAATGAGAGTGCAAAATTATAATGTCTAGTCTCATTCAGAGATATCTCAGGGAAAGCTAGCTGACTCATGATAACCCATAACGCATTGGATTAGCCTTGTGCCAACTTGATTATTCTCGATTACTAGCAGCTTAAATATGAATTCGATGACTAAACCTAGAAGTACAGACTGATCTCCTGAGAAGTTCTAGGTACTTCAAGCATAAATATACAACTTGCTGCACCTTTGATTGCCGCAAAATACGAGTGTGACTCCCATCCACTACTATATCCTAGTAACTATGTTCTGGGTTTATATGTAATACATATGTAATTAATTAAGTAAGGCCAGAAAATTGTAGCTGCTATAAATCTCTTACAACTTTTTTAACCTCCAGATCCAAAAGGAGCAAACCCAGGTGTTGAACCATCGCAAGCGCGCTGAACCAGATATTTGGAATCAGAACCACTAATATTAATAATGGTCCCACCATTAGGTGCCGTCACCGTAAACGCAAAGTTTCCGTCTCCTTGACCATTGGTCCATACGAGACGGATTGGATTGTAAGTGCCTTGTTGAAGGGTAATCGTAAATGTTTTCGCTGTACCTCCGCTACTAATATAATTCTGTTCTAAATTGGCGTTTGGTCGAGTCCAGTTTGTGTATGCATTATTGCCTATCCATAATAAAACAATTTCGTCAGAATATGTCGATTGGAAGGTATAAGTTCCAGTACTCTGGGCATAGAGGTATCCTCGATGATTAACCGCCAAGTAGGCCAGAGGATATGACGGCGAATCATTATAAACTACAATGTTCTTCCCGTTTAGATTATTAGGCAGTATACCAACACGGGTCGTAGTTCCATTATATAGTGGCTTGGTGTTATAGAAAGTTGTCACTTGGAAACTTGAATACTTCGGTGGATCGCTGTTATAATAAGTATTGGTGTACATAGCGTACTGGAGACCTTGATTATTGCAATTCAAGTCAGGAGTTGGAAGAATAACTTGAACGGTCCCAGAAGCAGTACCTGCTGTTGCTATGGTCACTGTGGAGGCCTGGGTTCCTGACGTGATATATTTCGTAACATATCCCTTGGGAGTAGGTGAATTAACGATAACGACCGTTTGTGAGGCGCCATCAATTACTGTGGGAACAGTGCTGGTGAACCCGATCGAGCCAGAGGTCTGTGTGATCGTACTGGTGGTACGCGTGGAGGTTGTGGTGGATTTTGTGGAACTAGACGTGCTGGTAGTGGATTTAACGCTAGATGTCTGAGTAGATGAGCTGACGGAAGA
>PDUO01000022.1:998331-1028892 GCA_003008705.1 Pezicula radicicola
CGGAAGATGTCTGAGCAGACACCCCGTCGGAAGATGATTGACCAACTGGGATGGAATTCGAACTGCCCACATTTGAAGTACCGTCGACAAAACACTGGTTCGGTTGGGTGCTGGCGGCGCAGGTTTCTGCCCAGGATGCAGCAAGCTCTGGGTCTGATGTATTATAATAGAGCTCAATTTTGGAAGCAGACAGGAGCACGGGTGAAGAAGGAGGCGTCGGCCCAGTGAAGGCTCCGCCGTTAGCCCACATACTTAGATACACCGAGCCATTGATATTCGGTATACCGTTGTACTTTGTAGTACTAAGGATGTTGTTGACATAGAAATATGTTCCGGTAGTGTCCCAGTCGAAGCGATACTCGTTTGGCGAAGTTTGGACCGCACCATTTGGCATATCTGTTTGGCTGGTCCACACGGGCTGATTAGTGAAGTGGACGATTTGAGGATCATCTGAAGTTCGGACCTCGATATCGATTTCGGTTTCGTCATCGGCGTAGTAAAAGAAAGCTCCAACCGCGCCAGAGGAGCCTACAACCTGGAATGTAGCACGGAACGATCCATATACAATATCACTCCTGATCGTCTGTATCTGTCCTGATGCGACCGAGGTACAGCTCCCAGTACAAGCGGAGCAAGTGAGTTGAAGTTGATTATTCGCAATATCGACATTGGCCGGTGTATAAAGAAGGTCATATGCATGGGTCTCCGAAATTGGAAAAAGTCTTGAAATCATCTTCCAGTCAGGTGAGGCTGAAAATTGGGCCATCGACAGAGTCGAAAAATCCGTAACGATAGAGAATTGAAAGACGTTCCCAGTATCCGTTACATAACCGCACTCGCATTGTGCTAGTGTAGCTGGGAGAAGATAGGCAACTATCACAACTCCAAGGAAGAATATCATCATATTTGGGTTTACGTAAGAATATAAGTGCAGGATTTAAGTCAGATTTCTTAACGATCAATGAGGAAAAAGTCCACATAAGATCCTTTTTGTAATGAAGTCTTGAAAACTGCTAAGATAACACAGTAGCTAGACTAGAAGGCCTAGAAGGTGTGTGTCGCTTGTCTGTTGATGGTTTCAGTCATTTTCATACTCAAGTAATCAAATTGTGTGACCAGGCGACAATAGTTTTTAAGCAGATTTTACTGTAAGCATCTATTATGATTACTACGGGTTCCAATAAATCGGTTGTCGGGAATGCCGTCTTCGTCCTCTCGCTTAATCTTTCCTGGATATGGTAACTTTCCAAGGTAAGCGCCTTCGCTATTCTACTCCGTACTAGGCTAGTAACATAGGATCTAAAACTAGTAGGGCTAAGGTAAAAACAATAGATAAGATTCTAACCTTTTGCAATAAAATGCTTAAATGCTACTAAAGCTATTATAGATTACTTATTTACTTCTAGAATCGTGGGCAGAAGAGGCCTGTTTGGCTGAATCTATGTTCGAGACTTGTGGTTGCTGAAGAAAGTCGACCTTTTGTATAGATCATAAGATTGTCTTTACAAAAATAACAGCGATGGCGATGCTAAGAAAGTCATGTAGTTACTATAGAAGGGGATCGATCACTATCCACGAGACCTATTTGACGCGACTTCATTATTGAGAGCTGCACAGCATAGCCATTGATAAATCGTAGCTCTACTACTAGAGCGTTGTGCCTCTATATTAGAACAGGATAGGTATCAACAAACGTCGTTGCATAGGCATTAGTAGGTGGACACGCAGAGGCAAACGATGAGCTTCTTTGGCGGAGAGCGGATACATCTCTAGTAAATAAGAAGGGACAAACACTACTATATTTGACGGTTAAGAACAGGTCAGAGGAGATGGTGGCCCTGACTTTAGAGCAAGGAGCCTTGATACCTGCTTATGACTCGGAAGGAAGCAAGGACTTAATGTGCACCATGACATTCTCGAATCAAAGTCCGCTAGAAGCTCAAATCCTTGGCGTTAGAGTACGAGAAGGCTGTCAACACCCCGCTGCCACCCTTGAGGTCGAGCTCCATGAACGGAGACGGTACAGCTCAACTTTAATCCGGCGGGGCTGCGAAGACGCTAGAAGATATTAAGCGGCAAGCGGCACAAGATAAGTAGGACGATGCGGGATATCAGAGGAATGAAGAGTGGAGGAGGAAGAGATGAGAAGAGAGAACTAGATGACCGCAGCTACTGAGGCCGAGAGAAGAAGTCGAACAGTAGCAAAGGAAGAAGTGCCATTCAAAAGATCGAGGAGGAAAAGGAATGAGAAATAGAGGGGGAATTGCAAGAAGAAAGGGCATGTGAAATGGCAAGAAGGAACAGATGATGGAAGTCAGGCCGAGCAAGCGCTCCTCGCAAAGGCGCGAAAGCATCCAAACCAGAAAATAATTCGAGGAAAACTAGTAACAAAGAGATCAACACAGTGCAGAGGTAAATAGAGCACGTCACAACCCTGAAGCTGGTGGAAGAAACCAAACATTACAATAGGTGCATCTAAGCAAGATGATGCCTACGTCGGGAGTATAAAATTAGGACAAGAGGTATTATGTTCGCGATGACGATATTACCAAATTACATGGGCAGATTAAAAGAAATCGCACCCGCGACATAACAATGGGGTCTGAGAGAAAGTTTCCGTGGGTTAGTACACGACCAAGCTGAGACTTACTAGGAGAGGAAGGGGGTGTAGTGATGAAATATATGGATGGATGGGAATTGGGAATAAGAAGGTTGGACTCTGCTTTTGTGGTTCTAATATTTCCTCCGTTCTCTTGGTCGAAGGCTTTTCCTTATCTCTGTGTCTCTAAATTATATTTTTAATATTTAAGTTTTCGCTAACACACCAATTTTCTCCTTCCGATTTTTTTTTGTTCTCGATATTTACTTTGTAAGTTGTTTGAGCTCGCTTTTGTAATCTTACTATACCAGCTGTAAGAAAAGATAGCACCTAATGTAGTCCTTCTAGAATGATAGAAAGTCTAAAGCTTAGCTAACTAATATTAAAGCTAAATAACAATATTTAAATGAATAGAATATATTCTAACTAAAGAAGTTATTATACCGAAGAGATATCGACTTAATTAAACAACTAAAGCTAGGTATATAAAGATGCCCTGCAGGTGACAACATCCCTTTTCTTAACCAAGAAGCCGCTCCAGAGTTCAAGACCGAGGCCGAGACGAAACAGGGCGAATGTTTCGTAGCAGCAGCTCCTATGACTACTCCGTGTCTACGAAGAGTCTCCTGTCTCTCCATCCGGTGGCAACATATCCGAAGCATAAAAGAAAGAATAAACATGCCGTCGGCATTATAAGTCTGTTATAGGTATAGGAAAGGCGAAAGGGACCTTTGGTACAATTAGATTAAGAGGTACTACTATCCCCCCCTGCCCCCGGTTTGAAGGTTATTTTTTACAGTGTAGCAAAGAAAAAAAATCTTCATTCAGGGAGGGAGGGGGGAGGGGGGATAGTACTTAAGATGCCTTAATCTAAGTTCCTAAAGGTACCCCTTCTATAAACCTATAACCGCCCCTCCCATCTTATTCCTAGGCTAATAGGTAATACTATCTACTTTCGGAAGGCGATAAAGGTTAGCTTAGAGGTTATGTACATCTAGATTAAGGACTATAATAGCCTAGAAAAGGCGTAGAAGCCGCTTAAATTGAATATCTAGACACTAGAGGTCAGCTTCAATTGCTTGGCAACAGTGAATAAGAAGATGAAGTTCCCGTGGCTTAAAAACCGTTGCCTAAGAGATCTGTCGTAAATTTCTCTAGCGACACCCTCGAATGGAAGAGGTTGTCTGTCAACGGAAACTCTCGGCAATACCTGTAGCATGCCAAAAGAGATTATAACATTCCGGGGCTTGAAATAACTTTGCAAAAATGGTGCTTATAAGACGTTTTAGGATCTAGAACTGAAATCGATCGTTGAGTGATTGTATTAATTCCCGAAACCATCCACATCGTATGTTGTACGTTTGCGGATAACCTTGGGAGTGGCGCCAATAATGCTGCATCCGTAGCATCTAGCCGGTTGTGAATAACTGATCTTTTGTTCAGCAGTTGAAAGGCCCTGTTATCTCTGTCAACGGGTGGCGGTAAGCTACAGCTCACCCTTACGATACATCTATTCTTCCCCATGTTTTATACTTCTCTCTCAGTAACCATCGTGTTGAATATATTTCTCTGCTGTTCAAATGGCTGCCGAAACCTTCGTAGTTCCCACTACTCTTCTGAAACTTCAAGAAAATGACTGGGCTCGACGTGGATCCATTCATACGGATGAAGGATCAGTTTCGTCCCGTCTTATATCCCATAGTAGAACACATAGTATTGCAGGGAACGAAGAATACGCGAGGATTCTACAATCACGACGAACTTCAACTTTGGCAACACTGGTCGAAGACGATCCCAAATTTGCACCACCAAGAGGCCGGGGCTCTGATCCCGATAGCGATATCGATCCACTTGTGCATATAGCAAGCCCTCGAAAGGCGAGTATTAGCTACGCGAAGCTTCCGAGAACCCATGGTACACGAATTCCAACCGAAGGCAAGCCGTTGAGTCCAATCCCATCATGGACAACTATGAATTATGGACCCTCTTCAGAAAACGATAATACATTATTTGCAACGCTTGGGTCGTATAAATTTGGCGAAAAATGTGGAAACATTGTCGAGGGTGACGGCGGCACTCCTCCGGGCTCCCTTCGTAGGAGTAGTGAGAGCCAGCACGCCCCGAGTTCTCGAAAAAAGAGCTCCTATGGGTTCCTCAAGCATACTGTTCCAAATCTTTCAGACGGGGTTAGCAATATCCGTAGAGGCACTATGAACGCCATCCGAAGGGTTTCGCATGCCCCCGGGCCTAGGGCTAGGCGGGGAACATTACATATTCTCGCCGATAAAGCAAAATTGCGGCAAAAAGAACTGCAAAGGAGTGAGCTCGTAATGAGTCTCTTTGAGTATGGTATATACGCGGTCCTGCTGGCGAGCGTTTATTTCATTGTGATTGGTAAACCATTGTGGAAGGGCCTGTATTTGGAAATTTATTGGATAGTCCAGCGCAACTTCAAGGCCGGCTCGGGCATATTTCTAGGGTTGGCAGTCCTCTATGCCTATGTGCCTCTCCTTGCATTCTTTGAACCGCCTCCTAGCGATATTACAGGAGAGGATCTGGGAACAAATACTAGTCCTAACAGCCTACGAACTGCTCTTCTTATCCCGTGCTATAAGAGTGCCGAGATCATTCCACAAACTATAGAGGCTGCACTCAAGATATTCCCAAAAGAAGACATTTTCATTATCGCAAATGGGAATTCCGAGACTCCTTTGGACCATACCGAAGAAGTTTGCAAAAGGTACGGTGTCAGTCACACCTGGTGTCCCATTGGATCCAAGATTGTGGCACAGTTCGTTGGTTGTTATGTGGTTAAAGACTTCCCTTACGTCCTGTTAATGTGAGTCGGAAGTTGCTTCGAGGCCTTGCCACTGCTAACTATCTATTCTAGTGATGATGACTGTGCTCTGCCACCAAATTTTCCGGTGGTGAGTTCTCGCTTAACTAATAGGATTAAATGCATTGGATATGTAAGTGTCTTAGGAGAAGCGGAGAATTGGATACCTTCCTAATATAATTCTTAGACAATTAAGAGCGTTGGGCCACCAGCTGCTGATATGAGCGGTCCTACAAAAGGAACCTATTGCCAGCAAGCACAGGACCTTGAGTATAAAATCTCAGGCTTACAGCGTCAGATGGCGGGAATTTTAGGTAGTGCCACTTTCCCACATGGAGCTATCTCAATCTGGGACCGTGACTTTCTCCTCAAGACTTTCCATGCGCATCCAGGATTCTCAGTCAGCGAGGATTGGTTCTTCGGCCATGCAGCACGACAGCTGGGATCGAGAATTACAATGACAAGTACAGTATTCGTCGAAACAGAAACTCCCGCCTCTTTGTTTGGTATAACGGATAAGCTTCGCAGGAAAGCCGGTGGAAGTCGCGGAGGATTTGGCGAAATGACGGTGTATTCGCAGCGATTCAAACGATGGAACTTCTTCTTCGTGACGAGCACGTACTACAACATGCACTACATCCTTTGTTCCTGGAAGCTGGGTTTCTGGGAGATTGGCGCAAAGCTCTTCGTGTTCCAAGAGTTATACGAAACATTGCTCTACCTCCTCACACCATTCATTCTTCCCGCATCATTACAGACCAACCCCATCTATACAGCGCAAACATTAGGCATCACTTTCGCCATCTATTTCCTGAACGCGGTAATAGTGAACTATGTTCATTTACGCCGAAAGAATGAAAGTGTAAGTTTGCTATGTATCGCCTATTACATGCCTTACAAAGCCATCCTCACGGCTGTCAATGTTACGTCTTGCTATTGGAGCATTTGGCAATACGCAAAATATTTTGCCAAAAGACATCCCAAGGTTATTGAGGATGATAAAGTTATTGAGGTAGTTCTACAGCTTGATGAAAAGCCTGGTGTTCTAGGCCTAGGTCTCGAACCGCAGTCTGGTGTTAGGAATGTTATGCGAAATCCAAGTGTAGCATTCGGAGGGCGGCGTTTAACAATGGCTGTTATTCAAGTCTAATTAGGAGTCTAGGATAATATATTATAGTATGAATTATAATACAAGGTAGGCCTTATTCGGTCTAAACTAATAGTTAAGATGTAGCAAGCGGTATAGCTAGTTAAGGCTTCTTAACTAGAATCCAAGGCCACCCCCACTAGATTTGATGCTATTAAGTGTCTGCGATAGCAATCATCTCCTCTAACCTTCTATGCGTTAGCCAAGATGCGAGCTGCGTAGGTTCCCATTCAGTTTCTCATTCATCTTATTTTCACACTATTACCGACCCTTATATTATTTATATTATTAGTTATAATAATATAACTGTATTAGGATTTTGTATTAAAATTAAAAGAGTATATTATATAGATATTCTCTTTTAAGTTTTACTAGATATTAATCTTAATAAGAGAGGTAGACACTAAAAAGGGTAATAAGTATAAGAGGTATAGAGATGATAATAAGTAGATAAGGATGGAAGGAATACTTTACTCTATAATTATTTATAGAGAGTTATAGTGTAATAGTATAAGTGCGTTTAGCGGTGGATTAGTAGTATAAAGCTATTTAATTATTTGTGCATTGCCACTTGGACGAGATGTTGAACATACTTATACCGTGTCGAAGAGCTTATACAATTCAAACAGGGTTGAGATATCCCGAATGAAATCCCTCGCTTAGCAAAATGGGTTGCTAGTACTCCGCATAGTATATCAGCAATTACAGGAACACTTATGATGTAAAATTTCTAAGATTCTGTCCATATGAGAAAATTGGTCCCTCGCGGATGATTGCCAACCTTCTCTCAACCACATCGTATTTCCTCTGCATGAGATCTTAGTATTGTACGTCGACCCCCATGCTTGACGTCCTACAGGTTGCTCTTTCTTCGAGCAACCAGCGTCGTCATTGGCACTGTGAATATCGTGCCCCCCTTGGCCATTTCAATAACCTTCTTCCGGTAGGCATCCGCTATAATCGTCGCCTGCTCTTTGCTCTCTCCCTTCCGAATCGCCATCATCTCCATAAATAGTGGAATCACACGCGAGTGCCACACTGCCACCAAACCCCTGATCTCGGGCCTCCGATGCGATGCATAAGTGTGGTCAGTCACACGTACATCCTCCATAGGCAAGCTTTGAAGGGCTTTTTCTACATCTCCAGTTGTATCATAAGAATATTTCTGCTCACCGTGGAATTCGAACATCATTTTGCCCTCGGTGTCGAGAGAAAGGTCATCCGTACCACCCGGGTATATAATCTCTCGTCCATTGCGGTATGTGAAATCAGTCCATTGAAGGTATCCACCAGGCTCTGAGCTGATTAGTAGCTGCCTTGCCTGAGGCGATGTTGGAAAAAAGGGGATGACAACACTTACTGAGCAACTCAACAAGATTCTCTACAACACCCTTGATTTGTTCGATTTTCACTGCGACGGTGATTAGTCGTACATGTACAACGTCGAAGCTATTGTGGTATTCCTTGGGAAAGCTAGTGTTCATATCCCAAACAACGAACTTATTTTCCGGACCAAAACTCTTCGGAAATTGATCCGAAGAGATATCAAAACCCACCATCTCTAGAGGAGATTTGTACCCTCCAACTGCAAGTTCGGTCGCCACGTCTCTTAGCCATATGCTAAGTAGGACTTAGCATGATATTATGTCAGGGAATGGAAACCTCGTACCCAGTACCTGTGGCAATGTCGGCTATTCTGGAGATGTTCTGCGTAGGGATTGCCGGGTCTAACACATGACCATCCCTGACGACCTTAATGACGTTGCTCTGGTGGCCTAGCCTGCAACACATCAGTATACATATGATAGGCCGGGGTGACTGAAAATTGAAACCTGTCCTTCTCTTCCTCGTCTCTCTTGCTCAGCAAATAGAGCTCCTCCTTTGGTGCTTCCATTTGAAATGCCGAATGTAGAGGTGCTTCCATTTTTGTTTTTTTTGTTTTCAATGTGGAAGGTTGAGGTTGGTACGTAGATATGTCTTAGCGGTCCAGTCTTTGAACTCGTAGATGATGATCCGTTGAGCTTTGACACAGGAAATCAAGAAAGCGACCAGGTGCAAAGTATAGATATAAATATCGAAAAACAAAGATTTAGGGTCTGCTGATGACTAGGGAGGGCACGTGGGGCTCAGCGTGTACTTTCCGAGGCGAAATAGCAGGTTCCAATGTGACATTCGACACAAGGCACCTCTTTGATCGACTCTAGCCAAAGATAGCAACTTGAGACAATAATTTAAAATGGTAAATGGGAAAGAATCTTGTTGTAGACAAGGATTCTTAGCTCTGCCGCCCAAGCTATTGCACACCAAACAACAAGAATTCTAGCTCTGCCGCCGTCCGACACAACACAACCGTGGCAAATGAGAAGGATCCTTAGCCCCGAGAGTGGCCTGGCACAATTAGTAAGGCCGTATTTCTAGTTAAGACATAGTTATGAGACTAGACTTAACATAGCAAATAGCGTTGTTCTCTGGACAGGATATCTTTATATGCCAGCTACACTAAGACCATATTAATTCTTACTAGAAGCGAGCTAGGGAAAACAGTGTTTCTAGTTTATTATCATACAGCAATAGTGGTGTATATAAAGTCGTGCCTTCATTTATCTCATTTTCTTGCAGCGGAATCGAAACGGAGAAATCTTGTACTATCCACACAGACTACGTCGGAAATATTCTAACTATGGCACCTCTACCAGCGGATTTCTTTGTCAGCACATTAGCGTTTACCAAGACTACGCATGTCCAGCAGTACGATGCAGTTGACCCTACCTCAGCTGGACTATCACAAACTGGCAAAGTTGTGATCATTACTGGCGCTAATCGAGGACTGGGACGAAAGGTAGGCAAGTAGATCTCATTAGGGAAAAGGGGTTATAAAATCCAAAATCATCGCTGATCTCTGAAGTCCTTCGCAACTGCTTTTGCCAAAGCAAACGCTAAGGCAATTGTTTTGGTTGCTCGGAACATTCAATCGCTACATGAAGTCGAGAGAGAAATCCATACGCTCAATCCCAATGTACAGGTTCTGAAGGCTCAAGCAGACATAACCGACTTGGCCGCTGTGGATGAGGTCTACCATAAGGTCAAGACTGCCTTTGGTACTGGCGATGTCTTGGTCAACAATGCTGGAACATTCACTCACAAAGGTTCTCTTGCTGATGCTGCGCCGAAGGACTGGTGGCAAGATTTTGTAAGTGTTGTTGGACATACTTCCTACGCAGGGCTATTGATTTATTGACCCTTTGGATGATGTAGGAGAACAATGTGAAGGGAACTTTCCTTATGACCCGAGGCTTTTTAAAACTTGTTGGGCCTGGCGGGCCGGCTACGATCATCAATCTTGCAACGGGCGGCATTATCGGAACATATCCAAATATCTCTTCCTATGCTATGTCAAAACTGTCGGCTGTTAGCTTGCAGAGCTTCGTTGCTGTTGAAAACCCAAACATTGCTGCGATATCACTAGACCCTGGGTTAGCTGATACAGATATGTTACTCGATGATTATAAATCGATGTACCTCAGTGAGTTTGAATTGATCGGTGGAGCAGGTGTTTGGTTAACGACGAATGACGCTAAATTTTTGAGTGGGAGATATTTCAATGTTACCTGGGACGTTAATGAATTAGTCGCGCGGAAAGATGAGGTAGTCAAGAAAAACGAGCTGGTATTTAGCTTCGTGGGAGCGCTGGGAAAGGAATGATTTGAATAAGCCATGATTGTTAAGGAGCAAGCATATCAGAGAGTGGCAAAGAAAGGATTAATGATCAAGTAAGATTGTCACTACAATTGAGCTCTCAGTGCATACCGTATAATCCGACATAATACTGCCCCCTCAAAAGACAGAGAGATGAGACAGAGAAATTGTGCGAGCTTCTATCTAATTAGGTCAGGACGGGCCTGTGCTCAGGCTTGACTTATTTAATAACTTAGCTAATACGTCAAGTTAAGTTAGTTGATATGTTAAGTTAAGTTAAGTTGATTGTATCACACATCGGCTATGGTCAGATGGAGACACTAACCCCAGTATATACCGGGCCGCGCCGTGACGGGGATCGAACATCGCAGGTGGACCCCAGTACCCTGAGCCGCTCGGATGCGTGAGGTGGACCACCACAATCAGCGATTTGGCTCTGCCGCCCAAGCTACTGTAGTGCACCAGCGGACTAACCAAAGGAGGTAAAAAAGCTGCTGGTATATGCAAATATATGCTGATATATGCTAATTTTAAGCTCTTTTGGGTAGGGCATCCTTAGGTCACATATCCTCATGACGGCGGCGATCAAGACTTACTCTTGCTACATATCGGAACTTGATACGAGCGGAACAGACCAGACAAACCCGCAGATCAGAGCTAAGTCGGGATTCAATAGGCGTTTGATACGATAAGCGAAGGTTGACTGAGCTAGTGGATTCAAACAGGTTCGACTAGGAGAAGCAAACACGGTGGTGAGGTATTCTACGACCCTTTCTTGTGTTTCTCATAGAGAGAACTTCCAAGGTACATAAATAGTTAGTGAAACCTTCACCCCTCAAAACCATCACACGCACGATATACAATAGTTGTCATCTATCAAGATCTATCGAGGTAAACATCCACCCAGGATATAATCCAGCCTATCCAGCAATCTAGCAACCAGGCAACCTTTCTACAAGTCAGGAGTTGAAGCACAATGGCCGTTACAACATCTACTCTCGTCAATATCGGCACCCACTCTCTCTGCCTCTACTCAACTGGTCCTACGCCCACCCCAGATCCCAAAAAACCAGCAGCGCTTCTCGTGTCAGGCCTCGCATGCAGCAGTCTTGGCTGGGCCGCAGTGACCCGTCTCCTATCTCCTTTCGTCCACGTCTACTGTTATGACAGGTCAGGGTATCGCTCATCTGAGTCTTCTCCTCTCCCGCCTACTGCTGAGAACATTGCCAAAGAACTAGACCTCCTTATTCAGAATGCCGGTATAAAACAGCCATTGATCCTGGTTGCGCACTCATGGGGCGGTATTACCGCGCCGGAATATATCGTACGAACAGGTAATGGCCCGCATATAGCTGGCCTGATACTCGTGGACACGAATCAGGAGCGCACGCTCCACGTCAATGAGTGGAGAGATCCAAACCTGGAAGCGCTGTCCCAGGGATTGGAAGTATATGAGACTTTGGGGATACGGAAGGAGCATAAGTTGACGGCTGAGGAGTGGGCAGCGTTAATGGATGATTTGGTCACTCCGAAGCATATCCTGCAGTCAGACAAGGAGAGGATCGAGTACGGGCCAAGTTTTCCGACCATTACCGAGAAGAAAATCATGAAGATGAATCCGCCGTTACTTGGGGACAAACCGCTCTGCGTTATTATTGGGAAGTCAGGCCGGGATTATCAGAGGTTGTATGACGCTGGTGTTGCGAGGGGAAATGGGACGGAAGAGCAGAGGAGAGCGGTTAGAGAATTAGTGAGAACATGGGACGAGAACGAGGAGGCCCTTCAGAGAGAACAGTTGATTTATTCAACCAATTCAAAGGTTGTGTTTGCGGCAGAGAGTGGGCATAGGATTGAGTTGACCCAGCCGGATGTTATTGCGGATGCGGTGAAGTGGGCGTATGATGAATATATACGCACTCAACAAACATAGATAACTAGGTATGCAGACGTAGTTGCACTACTAGTGTAGGTAGTTGACTGTATATGGTCTTCTGTCATTTATTTCAAAAAAAAAACTGGCTTTGTTCTCTATGTGAAACCAAATCTTTTAGTATATAGCGAGGGAACAAACAGAAAAGTCCTCACTTAGGTCTAACAAGTGCTAGAGAAGGGAAATGAAGGAGCGATATCAGGGTTAGAGTTACAAGCTTGAAGCTATGATCAACAGGCTTCTTGATGCTGACATGCCCCATTAAAGGTTTATTACGCAGATCATCCGAGTGGCTAAGGGTCGCGGGATGGCAGATTCAGAGTTTGTCTAGGTAATGCTGGCCTAGATGTTTATTGACATTCCCCTTAGGGGATTAATTCCTGAGCTACAGTCACTCCGCAATAGCTGGAATTGCAAGTTAAACCACATTAGTATTAACGGCAACGGACTGTACGAACTTACAACTTGCACGAGCTTCTGAGTACCTACAGCAATTTAACTTACGAGTTACCCATCGCTTGGGAAGCTCCAACATAGCGGCAGATGCCCTTTCCCACCTATTTGCTTAAGACTATGAAACCAACTCTAGAACTCAATGACGTTGACTTTAACCCTGACTAGTGTTGTCATATTTACCTAGTCGGTATTGACAAGAATTTCTGGGAAGGTTTGATTTGGAACTACGCGGAAGACAAGTTCTAGAGTCTTATCTACAGCATGGCGGGAAGTATAACATCGTCGGGATGAAGGTCTCCTATGTCGTATTGGCGCCTTGAGGAAAAAGAGACTATATATCACAAAAAAATGCCAAGGGCAAGTTTTCTGTACCGTGCCTGACTTCGCAAGCCATACAGGATTCCACAAGGCTTACGCATCGACGGTGTCGATAGCTTGTATCCGTAAGCTAGCACAGGGCCTATGTAGCTATATCATGCACTACAACAACTGCCAGCTGTTACAACCGAAACAACATAAACCCTACGGTATGCTTCAGCCTATAATATCACCACCAATTCGTTTCTATACAAGTACAATAGATTTATTACTCGCGCGAACCTTAGTAGATAGCTTTAGCTGTCTACCAACAATGACATGCAAGTTATCGAAGTGGGTGAACCTTATACGTGGGAACGTTGAGTGGACCGCTAGGCGTACGCGTTACTTGACGGGTTTGTTGATTAGGGAATTCCCCAGGAGATTATTTTTGACAGGGACCCTAAATTCATATCCAATTTCTGGTAGAGAATCTTCCAGAGGCTCGGAACCAAGCTTCTTACAAGCACATCCTACCATCCGTAGATAGATGGTTCGTCGGAGCGCATAAAGTAGACAGTGGAAATTGCTTAGGTATTATGAATCGAGACCGTCCATTTATGATGCAGACGGGTGACCTTATTACAATACAACCATGTACCACCTGATGGATTGACTATGCCAGAATGGTCAAGCTTCGGCGCCAGTTGCCAAACTGTGCCTTGCCAAATTTGACAGACACTTCACTTCATCACTACCAGAGTGACCAGTAACCTCACCCACCGCTGAACGGTCTGGCTTCTATTCGCAGCACCTTGTGTGTTGGGTGTGGGGTGTATTTGAATGTGTTTCGTCCCCTCTTTTTTCCATCTAGTTCTTGTCTGCCTTATGAACCAAGTCTTCATGGTTGTTTGTAGGTAGAATGATTTTGGAAGTGTGACATTGAGGTTTCTTGGGTTGGCTTTCGCGTGTTGTCTGACGGCTACCTTTGGCGCTCTGTCTGCTGCTTCATTTCCCCAAATACTTCTGTGGGCCGGGATCCATCTCATTTCGACTGGTATTCCTCGGACTCTTTGTAGTTTGTCTATCAGCGACATCGCCTCCGCGATGATGTGCCCACCTGATCTGCCGGCAGAGATTAAGAATTTCTTGGTAGCTGTTTAGTGGTCCGTAAATATGACCACCCAATCTTTCTTGTTCCCCCTCTATGCATCATTATCTGTAACCTGTCGGGCTCAGTTAATACCTTGCAACGCTGCAGCGTATACTGTTGACGTCTCTCTGTTTCCTACATGCGCCATCTCTGTGCATCTGAAGAGGGGCGATACTGCTGCCGTCTGTATAGACGAAGATACTATTCAAAGGGTACTTGTGTTAATTCTTGGCCGTCTCCGAGCTTGGGGCAATTCTTGTGACTGTTCCCTGCGTGGTATAAGATAGGGTGTCATGAATTCTTGGTATTCAATCGTGGCGCCATCGGCGCTGGAGACGTCTGTATGTATATTATACTCCAAATATAATGTTCTAGTTTAGCGCCGGGTTTACTGTGACCACGAAATATCTGCTGCTTGCGGACAGGGCAGACTGTCGTCTAGTCTACCTGTACTTAGCACTCAACCTCTAACCGACACCTTCTCGTGTGATGGGCAAGTTGGAACTTGTTCGGTGCGAACACCGAGGCATGTCTCCTTGCTAATGTGTTCGCTTTCTGTACAGTTCTCGTTAAGCTGTTGTAGGTCTCTTCTGTTAAGTTTCCCTATCGAAGGATGGCGATATTATTAATATATTCTATTGCAATTGTATTTCACTTCTTGCTGTAAGTTTCTACTAGGTTAGTGTTGTATAATAATTAGTATTAAAGATTTAGTTGCTCTAACTAAAAAGCTTGCGATTGTTATAATATAGATTCGCTCTTACTGAAATTAAACAGGGAACTATTCAGCACACCATGCCAGTCCGATAGAGCATCCTAATCGATAACCCGGTATACTTATCCCTTGGATTAAGTATTATAATCATTCATAAATCCCCAAAAGCTATCATTGCGAAAATCGCCATTAAACTGCCATATCTCTGTCCCACATGTTCCATTAGGATCGAATAGTCCACCTCCCCCTTTATTCGCGAATTGCAGTTCCACACACTTTGTTTCGCCTATTGTAGAGAGATCATGGTAAAGTAAGTCGTTTATTGGTTGTGGTGGAGCTATGGTCGAGAAGTCAAAATTCGGGTGCATAGTCACACTGCTCGAGAACGACTCCATTGCGGATCCAGGCGTTCGTAGTAGAGCTTTCTTTAATCGGACGTAGATTGCTTTTGAGACGCCCAGGGCAGCTTTGGCCATAGCGTTTTGATCTCCCATCACATGGAAACGCTCCATTGCCCATTCAAAATGTTGGAGAGCATCATCCAGGTCATCTCTGTTTTCAAAGGGATATAGAATGTATATTGCAGCTACAACAATAATAGCATCGAATGTACGTAGCACCAGACAGAACATCTTGTAACGCGTTGAGGCAAGGAGATTGAACAATGTTCGTTGGGCACCTAGAATTTCAAGGCCAGCTTTCAATGCTAGAGTTCTGCTAGAAGAGTTTGTGAATATATATGGGCGGTGGAGAGCCATAATCGTGAATGCGGCGTTGTTCTGGAGGTGGGAACGAGCGTGCGCTAGCCAGTGGCAATCGGGGTGATCATCGAATGTTGTATCTGGGTTGTGTACTCGGAAGTACGGGGGGCAGTATAGTGAGATTTGGTTGATTTGTACATGCATTTTCTCAACCTTTGCAAAATTGTTTTGGTGGGGGTCCTCCTTTTGTAGGATGGAAATATCCCACAGAGGAGCACATAGCTCGGATGTCCAGAGAAGAGTAGATAGAGGTGTTGGTGGATCGGACTCAGTGCGTGGGGCAGGCGCTACTTCTCGGCGATTTTTGGGAATAGGGGCATCAATAGGAAAGGGGGGTCTTTCATCTCGACGATCGATTGTGGTTGGACGTCCAAGGAGCATAGCCATATCAATATCCCACCACGAGAGTATCAACCAGACTCTCCTCCTCAGCTGGTCAAGCCACCGATTCTCCAAGACGTTCTCTAGTTTCTCGTTAGGCTTCTCGTATTCTATCATACTTCTCTGCAGACCTATCTCCTGAGCATCCCTGATTGTTTGTGACAGAGAATGTCAACTCTCAGGCACCATCCCGTAATTTTTGAGGAAAGATGTGCGCAGAAAGCCTGCCTGAACAGTAATCAAAGTGGCGTGCCGCTTCCCCAGTAGAGCCATAATTGAATTCCCAGACTGACTATACTCACTTGCTACATCATCAAATGACATACCAACAGCATATTTCAAAGAGTCTAGGGTGGGGTCGTACTCTAGTGGTTGGAACTGGAGAGCAAGAGCTAGGCACTGAAAGAGAAGTGCGGGAAAGAACTGCATATCCCCAGATAGGCTAAGCGGTCCGTTATTGAGGGTAGAAAAGGACAAACTGTTCCAGTCCCTGAGATGATCTCGGAAGATGCCCTCATCTAATGGGTAATATTGATGATTAACTTCCTGGAAGAAGGTTTTAACCAGGTTTTCAACAATTAGCTTTGAAGGCAGCTGCCGAATCAAACTCTTATATTTCTCTCGTATCCCGCTATTATCTATTGCCGTCAACGTAAACTTCGACAAACAGGGACGCGGATCCATCTCGTGGCTCCAGATATTTGTGAAAATCCCAAGCGTCGTGTGGTTACTACCATTAGGCTTCACAAAGCCAAATGCGCTGACCTGAGCTATGGATTCCGACTCGACCCCAAATGATCCTCCATCATCCGACGATGTATTTGCGCTCTCTTCCAGCAATTGCTGCTTCCTGGCGGATTCGTTCTCGTAGTGGCATGCTGATTGCTTATTTCGAACAACACAATTGGAGCAAGGAAATGAGCGATCGCACTAAATATCATTAGCACTAGAAACAGCAGGACTCTGTACTTTCGCACCTTTTGCTTCCGCCGACTGCATTCTGTACATGAGAATACTTTCCTGTTCCTCTTGCGACGGGGCTTCAACAGACTGCAAGGCCTCGGTGTTTGTTCTGTTTGAGGTGCTGTCTTATCTTCCGCCATCTTGATCTCTGTCATGACTTCGCATAGGACGACGAGAAGTTTCTATTGACCTGCCGTCGAGCCCCTCCCTTGAGGACTAGGTACGCCGCCCTTCACTATAGAGTAGTCGTGGTTTTGGCGGGGTCGTGGAGGGAGTACAGTACAGTACTAATTCGGGCCAGCCTCTTGCTCTCCGCTAAACTGTGTATTAGGTGGTGTCATGGTCGAGGCTGCAAGAGTATGTTTGTGTATCGATTGTTGATATGCCGATTAATGATGATTTTTAATTCGTCGAAAATCGCGCAGGAGGTAATGAATATAGACCTTCGAATAGGTGGTGCGGTTCCTCTAATTATTCGTTGCCTTACATTTTAGGACGACGTAAGTTACTAAGCACGCGTATACTACTACTACTTATTTATATTCTTAATTTAATAATCTAAGCTTTTATTAATTTTACTTCTTATTTTATATTAATATTATATCTTGAGATAAAATAAGACTTATACAAATAGTATACAACAACTAGGTGGGCTAAGATATATGTGAATATAATTAGACAAGAGGTAAGACCTAGTAAACACCCATTTATAAGAGGCCGCCCCTGTATAAGAAGTAGTTTATCTATATAGTCTGTTTAGACTAACTATAGTTTAACCTTAGTCCTCCTGGGCCTTCAAACTGCTAAGAACGGACTATTTACTAAAACTATCAACCTGGTTGATATGCGAACAAATTACGATTTTGAGGAATTTCGCTTAGACTTTTGTACACATACTACATCACGGACTTAATCAGTAGGTGTGAGGATCTAACAACCTTGTTGTATCATTATTTTCAAAGCTTGCCAACTGTGCGTGGCTAGCACCTATGCATCTATACAATAATTGCTTTGTTGGTTCTATTTAAGAATATTTTTTAAAAAGGCTGTTGTTTATATGCTTTCTCTACCTCTGCGTATGCATCATAACCATAGATCCAAGGGTGGATTTTGGGGTGAGTCCTGTGAAATTAGCTTGATGTATTCACATATAGTTACACATAACTGCGTACCATGTAGCACTAGTTTCTTGCAAGCCATGTCCTGGTGTCTCAAAGGACTTGCTGAGTAATTGGTCTCTCTTGACTTGCTCAATTCCATCTGGCAGATGGTGCTCTTTGCCTTGTTTAAAGGTTTCCTTGACTAGTTGATCAACTCGAGGTCGCCGAATAGTATCATACATCGTCATTGCAGCGGAGATCTGGTCCCTCCGCTGGACCTTAGAAAGCAAGGCCCCAATTGTAACACCATCTTCCAGCGAAGAATTGGCACCTTGTGCCATATAAGGCAGCATCGGATGAGCACAGTCTCCCCTAGTTATTTGTCGCTTGTCTTAGCATGCTAAATACGTTGGATGGCAGTTTGTATGGGTTGGCACTTACGCTAATAGAAAGGTGCCAGAAGCTGATTTCCAGAACGGAAGTGGTTCAACTTGAATTGGTCAGTTGACATTCCTCGATGAAATTATTCACCTACGGTAATTCAGACGCCATTTCTCAACCCTTTCCACGTGCTCCAGGAATTGAGCTAAGCTGTATAGACAATTGTTAATATAAATTCCACTATTGGTTCAATAGATTTCTCACATGGGATCCCATTCCTGGAATATTGCTTTCATTTCAGCCAGATCTCCCTCAGCCTTCATCACATCTTCTGGCAGATTATCTTTTACTAGAAGCACCAAGTTCAGCCATCGACCTCCTTTGATACTGTAACCCACTGCGTGCATCTCGTGCCCGACCCAAATATTAATGCCTGGGGTGTCCAGCCACTCTCTAAGCTTCTCATCTCGAATACTTTCTCTGTCAAGAAGGATTCTATACGCCAAATCCCCTGTGGGCTTTGGCTGTACGTTCATCCCTATCAGCTTCTGCCGAATACCCGACCAAACGCCATCCGCAGCAAGCACAATATCTCCTCTCACCACTTCTCCTCCCTCCAGAATTACACTGACGCCGCCCACGTCTTCGTTCTGTATCCGTTCCTCGCCCCCATCCACTCCAATCACCCTACACCCAAGCCTGACCACCACACCCAGCTCCTTTGCCTTCTCCGCCATGGCCAACTGCAAATCCGCGCGATGCAGGCACCACAGCGATGCTTTATACCGTCTTTCTAACTCGTCCGAGTACATGATTCGTTCAGCAAGCACTTCCCAGTGTACCTATGCATTCGGAAATATGCCGGAGTGGCAGTCTTGGGACCAAGAACATCGGAGAGACCCCATGCACGCAAAAGGCGCGTGCCATTGGGTGTGATTTGCAGGCCGGCTCCGACCTCACGGAAGGCTGATACTGACTCCAGGACAGTGGCTTGATGTCCGGCAAGGCGGGTAGAAATAGCGGCAGAGAGACCACAGAGGCCGCCGCCAACAATCAGAAGGTGCAGAGGCGGTTCTGGTGATGCGGGATGTAAGTCACGACCTGAATGATTGGTAGAGTTACTCATAGTGACGTGGAAATCGATCAAGTACACTATCGACGTCGTCTTGGTGATGCGTGCGAGACGAGACGATATACTTGGACTAGATGTAGAAAGCAGAAGTGGGCAGGAATGCTTAGGGATCTTGAAAAATTAGAGTAGCAGTAAATCACCACTCCTAGGCTCTTTGGCGAATGCATAACCCCATTGTCTTGTCCCCCTCCCTACCTCTGCTCACCTCTGCTCGCTTCCCCCCAAAAAAGGTTGAAAGAAAAGGGGATATTCGGTTAGCAATTTTAGGCTATAGAATCCGGATGGCTGTTTTGGGTCAGGGTTATGTTATGCGTGCCCCCTTTTGATGGTGAAAGGAAAGACAGCTCGGCGGCAAAGCTAAGAATCCATCCATCCTAGTTATGGCGGCAGAGCTAAACATCCTGGTAGTTACTTGCATGGCGGGCTACTTCGTATATATCCTGGTAATGCCGGCAGAGCCAAAAAAGGCGTCAAGCGCCAAGCGTTAAGAACATACCCTGTAGGAAGGCCTCGAAACCCAACGACCGGATTTCCGAGATCGAATACAGAGGTACTTCCTTGCAACAAACTGATCTAGAGCTAAAATATCCCAGTGATGCGAGCGGCAGAGCTAAACATCCTAGTAATGCGGACGGGAGAGCCAAACATCCACCCCGGTAAATGATGGCGGCACCACCCACCACATCTTTCATTTCAGCGGCTCAGGTCACATGCACGGTAACGCTGAAGTGCGAGTAGTAAAAGTCAAGACGCAGAGATCAGTTTGCGAAACGGAAGGATCAAAGAATATACAAAGTATGTGTGTGTCCCACAGTCATATGAATGTGCCACAAATGTGTATGAATCATATGCCGCTCTTTTTTGCACCACAGGGCAAATAAAACATGTCGGATAATAATACGCCAATCGAGGCGCCGGTGGTGGTGGTTGGTGGAGGCCAATTGGCATGCTCTTTGCACTTAGGTTGGCACAGCTTGGGACTCCATGTCTTCTTGCAGAGCAAAACGCAACGACGATCAATCTTCCAAAAATGGATATGACCAACATAAGATCTATGGAGATATTCAGAGTAATGGGTCTCGCGGATGAGTATCGTCAATTGGGACCGAAGGAAGAGCTGTCGGATTGGGTCACTCCTTTCACGACGGGAATGGGGGAGAAAGGAAATCATCTTTTCACCTGGGTAAGTCAGCAACTTGAATCATTGTAAAGTTTTATGAGTTGGAGTTTTCAATGCCAAAAGTACTATATTTTACCTGATGCTATCTATTTACAAATAATTAATGTTGTAACTTTAGCCCTTGGAAGGGAATAAGACCTGGCGAGAAAGAATCACGAAGATCAATGATGGAACTCAGCCCGTCGAGCCGCCATTGCGAAGTTCCCAAACTGTACTTGAGGCTTTTCTGAAAGATAAATGCCTAAATACGCCGCTCATAACTGGTAAATTTGGGTGGAAATTTGTGTCGTGCGTTGAGAATGAGACTGGAGTCGTTAGTAAGTTTGTGACATTGGAAGGCACAGAACGCACAGTCAAGAGTCAATATCTTATTGGCAGTGATGGTGGACGCAGTGATGTGCGTAAACATGTTGGCATCAAGACTTCAGGTTATAACTTGTACGTCTGGCTCTTTAAATCTCCACAAGGGACCATCATTAATTTTTCCATCCGCTAGTCCTGCAAAATTGTTCCTTACATTCTTCAAATCTGATGAATTGGCTGAGCGTCGCCATTTTGGGAACTCCTGGCATATCGTTACGCCTAAAGGCTTTCTTGTGGATACAAATGCGGGCAACCTGTTTGCAAGTCATCATATCTTCCCTGAGGGATTTGACACGAGCCAGTTAGATCCGGCAGAGGTGGCACAAGCTAACCTTGGGGGTCTCGGTGAACCTTGGAAGTTCAAGATCGATGAAGTATTACTTCATTCAGTGTGGTCGCCTAGATTTCGCTGCGCAGATACACTGTCAACTCCATCGGAAAAGATTTTCCTCGTGGGTGATGCTGGTACGTTCGGCTGTTGAGGATCGATTTCGATAATACAAGCTAATGCCAATATCTACATAGCTCATTCAGTACCTCCTCATGGAGCACACTCTCTAAACACGGGGATTTTAGGCATGTTTAATCTTTCCTGGAAGATTGCAGCCGTAGTAAACGGATATGGTGGAAGTCGCTTACTCAAGTCGTACAATACGGAGATGAGGCCCATAGCAATGGAGATTATAGACGCGGTCGGTGGCCACATTGGTCGCCAGATGAAATATTCCGACTTGACCATGGCAAATCTAGACGTGATTGACGCACAGACTCAGGAGGGCAAAGCTCTCCGCGCTGAAATTGGTGCAAATATCAGAGACATTGGGAACCACGGCAAATTCTATGGCCGCGAACTCGACCAGCGATGGAAATCGGACAGTATTTTCCAAGATTATGATGGCACGACAGAGCCTCGATGGAATCCATTACAGTACACACCGTCAACATGGCCGGGTGCTCGAGCTCCACATGTCTGGCTGAAAGATGGCCCTACTGCTATATTCGACCTCTATGGCCTTGGGTGGACTCTGGTGAACTTCCGGAAAAGCGGAAAAGGTGATGACAGTGGGCTACACAATTTTACGAAGGCTGCTGAGAAACTTGGAGTGCCATTCAAAACGGTTGAACTGGTCGATGAGGATCACGCACATAATCTTTGGGAAAGGGACCTAGTTCTTGTGCGCCCAGAGGGACATGTTGCTTGGCATTCAAACAAGGTTCCTTCAGCTACTCAGATTGCTGAAATACTGGAGGTCGTCATAGGGAAAAAGCCTTTTCCCGCTTATGAACAGATATTGACACACCGTCCTGTCCTAGAACCAGAACCAGTTTAGATTATACTAGTCTGTTAATCTCTCAAAGAAAGTCGATGGAAGAAAATTGGAGGCGCCTCAATGAAACAGTACTCCATACTCGTTTTACAAGGAAGTTGGAAGGCTGTTTGTACCAGAAGCATTATATGTTAAGTAGGCAGTAATTCTAGCCTTATCCTTCTTCCTGCTATGCTCTGCCATTGTTGTAAGACTCCTGTCTGGGTTTATTTTTCAGTGCTTTCTACTTTCATCTATGTTGTAGACACAGTCACCAGAGTATATCCTGGCCTCCTCTCTACTATCCTGCATAATTCTAGCACCCTCCTCACCTATCTGTATACCTGTGGTTCCACGTCTTGTATTGAATGCCTTTTATTAAATCTAGCAAGTCATCCATTCAGCCATATACGCCACTCAAGGCCTTAATATTTAGGGAGTTTAGACTAGAACTCCATTATGAAATCATGCAAAGAACTTGCGAAAAGGACATCGTTACGAAAGCCGTCGCATCCTGCGCGTACACACTCGTTACTATCAACATTTGGTAATAGCAATCAATGGGCTTCGGAAGGCCGGTCGACCCCGAGCTGTGGAGGATTAGACACCGTTGATAGTGTACCTTAGGATAGTCGATGTCGAGATGGAAATTGGGCGTCTCGCCATGCTGCAACTGTCGTACTCGTCACATCTCACGATTGGGTGCAGCCCCAACTCCAAGTCACGGAAAGCACCAAGCTGGTGGTCGAAGGACGTATGGTCTGGAGGCTCGGCATTGGGCGCGAGACGAGGCGAGAGCTGGAAGGCGGCATAGCACAGCCTGATGAGCGCGAATATAGAGACGAGATAGTTTAAATCCGTGGGCGCGCATATGCCGCCGATGACCTCCTCATTCTGCAATATCCGTCGTCAGCGGCAGTCAGTTACGTTACATGCGTGCGGCGGACTGTACATACCACTCACTACAGGAAAACCTGTTCGAATCAGATATTTCGCCGCGCCATCCACGAAGCGGTTCAAAGACGCACCGACGATGGGCTTGTAATTTGTGACGCCTTGAGGTCTTCATCAATGGCACGCTGCCAGAGCAATGGGTTAAAAGTCCAAATCTAGTTAATCTCCGACATTTTACCCTCTGAATATCACTACAAGAAGCGAACTCCTAATTAAGAAGTTACTGACGGAGTTAGTTTAATTAATACAGACACCCTTACTACATTACTAGTACTAAGATTAATAAGTAAATTATAAATACTATTAGTTAAAAAAATTAAATTAAATTAAATGGAAACTTAATAAATAATAATAATAAGTATATAAAGTTATAAGTAATAAATAATAAAAGGGGGGTATACTATAAGAAGTGTTTAAGGTGGGATTGTGCGCGGCACGGAATACAACGTTAGTAACTACCGCTACCGCTCCAACTTTATACACTTCAGCTCTTCTATTTATTCTATCGCGGCTCGTAGCTGAATTAGGCAGTTAAAGAGATAACAAAAGGTGGGGGTGCTTTGAGAGATAGGACTATTTAGTATTTCAGTGAGATCTCATATCAAATTGTTAGTTATTTGATTTGTAATTTATGATAATATATCTTGGGGATACAAACCGGACGTCGGTTTCCCAGATTGATAAATATGCTCCAAGGGGTTTATGGAGTAAAGAAGTGTGGGCTTGTACATGGTAAGTATATTCCTCTGGGTTACGTTTGAGTGGATGCAAGTGCCATGCACTGAGCTTCGTTGCGTGGTAAGGCCCCTACTACATACACGGCGCCCTACCTAGTTAGTAGAGATACAGATCCTAGGATTCCATTTGGTTTAACAGTTATCTTTGCAACAAGGTTATCATCGGCTACCAAGCCCAGGTTAGTATCAGCCATCGAGTTTTAAGGCACCTAAATCGCTGTGGATGATCACGGAAACAGACTACCTTTATTAAGAGATTACCTTAAGAAACGAAGTCAACCACCTTCATCAGTGCCGTAGCGTTTTCCGTGATTTGCAAAATGTCCTCTTCATCATTGTATCCTGAGATGCATATTCCCAGCGACAAGGTGGCGGTACTTCGCACCATCTCTTTGCACAAGCTTCAAGATGGTTCAGTTTCGGAACAGAATCTTTTGCTCAAGACGTGCATCGAGGATGGATTCTTCTTCCTCGACCTCACACACCACAGCTCCTCGTCATTATTGAGTGACGTCGATGCCGTCTTCAAGCTCTCAAAGGACGTGTTTAACTATCCACCCGAAATCAAGACCTTGTTCGATGTGGATAGGGTCTCCGACTTGAAGACTAACGGCTACAAGCCCAAAGGTCGAAACGTTGTCGGTAATGGGCAGGACGGCAAGAACGACGGGTTTGAGAGCTGGGTTGTAAGACACACAAAATTCTTTCTCACAACCTTAAGGGAAACGGTACTAATTTACTGCCGTTATTCCAGATTCCACGTAACGGACTTCTCCAACTCTCAAAGGACCCTTTCCCATACCCGCCAGCAATCGCCAGTCATCTCCCACCTCTCTGTGGCCTAGTTGAAGGCCTCAGTTCTGCTGCCCACATTATACTCAGCTCCCTCTCCACCTCGCTTTCCATACCCGTTGGCCAACGCCTTGAGGATTTCCAACGCGAGTACCGCCCATCACCGGACATCCTGCGTCTGCTAAAGTATCACGCCAACACCAACACAAATTGCCTCCCACAGACGCCGCACACCGACCTTGGCAGCTTAACCTTTGTCTTTTCCATCACGCCTGGCCTCCAAGTCCTACCCGTTGGTGTGGGGGAAAAGCACGGTTTATACGACGAGTCTGACTGGCGATACGTTGTTCCGCGACACGGACATGCCGTCGTGAACATCGGCGACTGCGTGTCCGACGCAGGCAGACGCGGCCCTAACTAGTATAGGTGAATCCTACCAGGGCTGGTGGGATTTAATTTCCCATATAACTACGATAACGATAACAACGATATAGGGCTGGTAGGATTTAAAAAACTAGGCTAGTAGGATTTATAGAAAAATCATAGTTAGAAGCGCTATTAAAGCGCTATAAGAATATAGATAACCCAACCAGGCCCACCGAATCCATTACAATTATCGGATTTATTATATTCCAAGTCGTTGTTGAGGTAGTATAACCCTAAGTGGTGGTTAGGGTTATAAGAATAGACGTCCAGATAAGGTTTAGTGTTAAAACGTACCCGACGCGTCGAGGAGTACTAGGATAAGAGGGAAGGGGAGGGAAAAAAAAGAGTAGAATATATATAAAGATTTAGTAATAGATTTATTATTATCATGGAATTTATAGTTTATTTACCTGATTTCAGGGTTATAGTATACCAGAAGTATTAGTTTACTATATTACCTAGCTAGATCGAATCCTATTTTATACCTAAATACCTATATAGTTTTACCAAAGAAATATATCGAAAAATCCAAGAATCCATTCATAGAATCAATGGGTTAATCCAGGACAAGGAGGAGTTAAGTTAGTATATATTCCTATTCCTATTAGATATATCTATACTAATTATAGTATTAGTAGCCCCCAGAGCTAATAGGTTCCGGTATATATTTAATATAAATATAAGTAAAGTATTTAAATATCCATTCGTTTCCAAGATAGTACAGAGAATATAGGAGTATTATAGTATAGTATATAAATAGGAGAACCCCTAGAAAAGAGGACGGCTAAAGAAGAATAACCTATAGGAAGTACTAGAAGTACTATAGTAAGGTAGAGTCCAATACCAGTGATTTTTTAAGTAGGGCTATAAGTTAGTATTTTTCGAGGTTACTAGAGGCCAGGGCAGTAGTATAAGTATACCCGAACCCAGGAGTATATAGGACAGAGTTAAAGAGGGTATAAATAAAGGATTCAAGAAAGTAGAAGAGGTTAGCCAGAAGAAGATCGAAGCTATAGATGAATCCTGAGAGCTTAATCCATGGTTATAGTATTTAGGAGGGCCTAGGTATTTAAGAGGAAAGGATATAGAGAAAATATAAGTATTGGTTTAGCCCATTAATAATAAGGATAACCCTATATTAGAAGTCATCTATTATTTATTTATATAGATAATCCGAGTAGCCTAGAAGGTAGCTAAAACCGAGGTCATAGGCTATTTTACATTAGTGGAAGTTAATCAGAAGGAGAGTAGCTAGAAAGCTAGTAAGCTATTCAATAGCTAGATGGATAAGACTATATTTCAAGATTATATACAATGGTAGAAGTAGATATTAAGTTATATCCACTGGGCTAAGGGAATACCCGTAGACTAGAAGCCTGTATTCAAGATAACACGGAAGTAATAGAGAGTATTTAACCAATTAAAGGTAGCCGTAGAGGAAGTAGTTAGCTAAGGAGAAGGAGACTAGGCTAAAGCAAAGTAGGCCCGAAAAGAAGTCGAAAGCTAAGTATTATAGTTTTATATTATATTATTGGACTATGAATTAGGTAACAACTAGTACTAGAGTAGTATCATTAATAGGTTAGTGGTTTTAATAATCCAGCCAGGAGGTAGATAGTCTAATACAGAAGATTATATACCTATTTTATCCGGTATCATCAAGTTAGCTAGGTTAATAGTAATTTTCCAGGTATACTAGACCTGATAAGCTAGTATTACCTAGAAGGTATAGGAAGGCGAGAGCTAGGAGGAGGCCGAAGAGACTAGCTAGAGTTATATAGAATTAGTATAATAGATAAGCCGGAAATTTATAATATTGATATCTAGCCTAGGTATACCCAGCCCTATAGATTGGATATTAGATTTAAGGATATATAGATTATATATCTAGTATTATATACTAGCCGAGGGGTATATTAGTTGGAGAGGTAATACTATTTTATACCAGTAGATCTAGTTTAATATATAATAGGTTTATAATATAGTTTATAGGTTAGTAGCTAAGACTAGGAGGGTTTTAATCAAGGATTTATTAATGTTATAGATGGATGAGTATAGGGATATCCAGGGCTAGCTATTACCCAGGATTGATTAGGCCAATATCGTCGATAATCCTACAGAGTAGAAGGTTAGGTAGTTATTTTTAGAGGATATATAAAATCAATTCAAGGTTAAGATACCCGGTAGGGAGTAGTTAACTAGATATATAGTTGAAGAGCCTGTATTGAAGCAAGAGTTCATTCAGGAGGAGTAGGGAGAGGAGATCCAGTAGAGATATAATATAGTTAGTATATATAAATAGAAAGTCAAGAAATTCTAAGAGAAGTTGTTGGTATTAATATATTTAACCGGGGGATAAGCTACCCGAGCTATAGAGATTATTAGTATCCACTATCGAAATATAGTCAATGGAGGGATTTATAATATATTCATTGATGAGGGTATAGTTTTATTTATTACTGTATATTATAAAGGGTATAAGTATAGTAAGAAGACTAAGATTATCCAGTGGTTTTTACCCCGGGAAGTAGGAGAGTTGGTGATATATTATTTATAGTTGGTATTACTATTTTAGAAGGCTATATAAGTAATTATTAATAGGGTAGAAGAATTAAGTATATTCATATAGGGAGATTATACTAATCCAGGGTAGTAGAGTTAGGATTAGGATGATGAGGCAGAGGTAGAGGTAGAGGTAGTAGAGGTAGTAGAGGTAATAGAGGTAGTAGAAGTAGTATAAGTAGGAGTAGTAGAGGTAGTAGAGGACACCGAGCCGGCTAGGCCAGCTAAGAGAAAATCATATACCTAGGTATAGATATCCGAGAGGATATAGAAGATTATATAAAAGGAGAGTATAGTATAGATAGGAGTATAAATCAATATTAGTATATAGTAATAAGCTGTTATTGGGATTACTAGGAAGTTTTTATATAATGGATTTAGATTAGATATAGACGAGACTAGTTCAGAGGGATTCGATGGTTTCGACAAGGATAATACCGAAGGGGATAACCTATAGGATTTATAAGGAGGCTATAGGACAAGGATTACTGGGATAATTTATACAAGGTTGATATCGGAGGGATAGTTCGAAAGTAAGAGCTAGAAGGAGAGGTTTTACTAGGTTAGCTAGGAATAGTACTAGTTTTTAGGATTTATATCTAGCTAGGCTAGGTTTAGAGTTAGTATAGGAAAGAAATAAAGGTGTATATATTAGGAAGCCATGAACCAAGAGATATAATAATTATAGTATACCTAGTTATAATAAGCTAGTATATATATCTACGCCTAGTTGGAGGTTTTATTAGGAGCTGGTATATAGTTCCAAGGCTAGTAAGAGCTAGCTATCTATAGTATTATAGAAGGGTATAGTCTAGTTATAGTGGTTATAGGAACCGGTAGTGGGAAGAGTATATTATTTATATTACTAGCTAGTAGTATTTCCGGGGGGATAACTATTATAGTAGTATTATTAGTTATATTATAGGGAGATTTATAGTAGTGATATAAGTAGGCCTAGATATCTAGTATAGTATAGGATAGCTACCAGCTATATAATATAGCTAGTATTATTTTTATTATACCCGAATTAGCTATAAGTAAGATATTTATAAATTATATAAACTAGTAGTAGGAGATATATTAGATTAACTATATTATTATCGATGAGTACTATTATATATTAGATTATAGTCCTAGTTTCTGGTCTAAGTTATAATAGTTAGGTAAGTTAGTTTTAAGTAAGGTATAGATAGTATATTTAATAACTATATTACTACTATAGGATAAGGTTAAGTTTTTCTAGTTGATATATATCCAAGGGCCCGAATTAAAGATATTCCGAGGTTGAACCACCCGAGCTAATATAGTATACTAAGTATACAAGGTCGAGGTAGAGGATAAGGGTCCATTAGACTAGGCTACCAAGGAGAGAGGATTCCCGGCCACCATCCAAGATACTATATTGTAATTAGTATAGTAGAAGTTATAGTAGTACCTAGCACTAGCTAAGATCATTATATATAGTAGTAGTATCCCCGGGGTAAAGTAGTTAAGGGAGTTATTAGTATATAAGGTTTATTACTAAGATATTAATAGCTATAATAGAAAAGTAAGGTATTTAGATAATTGGAGGTATACTAGAGATGACGGTGGATATAGATAGGGCTATATTATTATTACCATCAATATATTAGGATTAGGAGTCAATATACCTAATATCTAGGTAGTTATTTATATCAGGAAGATTTAGGTATTGAAAGGTTATATATAGGAGAGTAGCCGAGCTAGAAGAGATGGGTAGAAGAGTGAGGCTATTATTATTCAAGCTACTAGGGTAGGTAGAGATAATTACTAGAAAGGATATTAGATCGATATACCTGAATTTATCGAAGGAGTAGTTTATTATCGAATCATTTTAGATATAGTTATAGATATACTACAGGAAAGGGAAGGATATAAGGATAGAGAAGAGAGGTATAATATATACCAAGGGGGTAAGGAACCATTTTCAGAAAGCCTAGGTCGATTCCTAGATAGTAGGATTAGATTAAGCCCAGCCGATAGAGTAGATCCTAGTCTAGCCCTGATCATCCATTCTAGTCTACCCGGCGGAGTTGGTCATAGACACCCCAACGTAGTATTTTCTAGTAGCCCGTTTAGTTTTAACCTATATAGTCTATACCTAGTCAAGGCCCCCCATCAGAACTACATTATCCAATAGATACAACAACAGGATTGGATATATTCGAGGGTTTCCTAGTAGCGGAGGCACGAAGGCTAGGAAATATAGGAATTAGTAGATTAGTTAGATAAGTAGTACCAAGAGTATCTATTATACCATTTACAAGGATTCCAAGGGGACCGGTAGTATTGATTAGATAGGTATTAGAGAGAGGAGGCCCACAAGATTCATTTATATAGTAAGTCCATGAGCTAGTAGATATAGGAGTTGAAAGTATTCGAGAGGTTTTTATATTATATATAGTATAGTATCCTATAGGCTATATATAAGAGGTAGTAGTAGAAGTTAGATATTAGATAGTGGGAAGAAGTAGTAGATAGGAGTTATTAGTATACCGGGTTATTGATACCTACTATTATTACTATAATAGAAGAGAGGTCCGATTAAGGGATATAGGTATTAGATAAGTGGTTTACAAAGGAGTAGGTATACAAGGAGTATAGCGAAGATATATACTATTGGTTTAGAAAGAAGATCATATAGGGTAGTATAGAGGCTACCTAGATAGTTC
>PDUO01000023.1:0-20474 GCA_003008705.1 Pezicula radicicola
TAATTATATAAGTAATAAATTCTAAAATTAAAAAAGAAAAGATTATAACCTAGATTTATAAAGCTTTTAAATATAAAAGAAAAGAGAGTATATATTTTAATATCTTAAAAAGGTATTAGTAGAGGAATATATATTTAAATATTTAAGATTTTATTAAAAAGTACTCTTATTATTAAATAAAAGACTTATTATAAACTAAATTATCTTTTTATTTAATTTAGATAATCTTCTTATAAGTTAAAGTTTTAGTAAATATTTATTATATACTAGTATACTATAAGAAGAATTATATAATAATAGTTAAAGAAGATTTATCTAGATAACTAGAAGTATAAACTATTATTAAGAATAATTTAAAATTAGTTATTAAATTCTTATAAGAAGATATTATTTATTATTATAGAATCTTTAAAAGAATATTAATTAATAGTAAATCTAAAAATAAGTTAATTACTAAAGTATTAATTAAATAAGTAGTAATTTTAGTTTATAATTTAAAGATCTAAGGTAATATTAAATAAGGTTATAGATTAATTATAAATAGTTTATTAAAAATAACTAATAGTAGAATAAGAAAATAAGTACTAAATCTCTCTATTATCCTTTTTACTAACTAGGTTATAATAAAAGTATTAATAGAGTAAACTCTATTTTACTTAAACTATAAAACTAAAGTAATTTTATTAATTAAATTAAAACTACTTATTTAAAGACTATTATTATAAAATAAAATTAAAACTATAATAAACTTATTAATAATAAAAGTTATCTAGATTCTAAGATAAGATAAAGATTTAAAAGAAGTATATTTAAGACTATAAAGAAAATACCTTATAATAAAAGAATAATAGAAATTATATAGTTAAATATAAAAAGAATAAATATATAAGAGTTAGTTTATATTATTATTTAATAAGATTCTAAAAAAAGACTTATTATCTAATAAGAAGTTTAATTATTAATAGTTTAACTCTTATAAAATAACTAGTATAAACTATAATAAAGGAATATATTAGCTTTAGAAGCTAGATAGAATATATTTATTTAGTACTTTTTATAAAAACTACTTTAAACTATTTATTAAAAGATATAACTTATATAAGACTAATAATAAAAAAGAGTAGAATAGTAATAATAATAAAGAAAGTATTAGTAAACCTAAACTAAATATAAGAAATAAACTTAAATATATTAAAAGAACTAAGTTAAAAGTTAAACTAAATAAAAGTAATAAAAGAAACCTAGAAAATTTATCTTTAAAACTATTAGATAAATTAGATTCTAAACCTAATAAGTAAAATATATCTTAAAGAATAAGATTAACTAAAGAAAAGTAGATAAAAGAAGTCTAAAAGAAAGAATTATAATATTATATTTCTCTAGAAAAGAAACTAATAATAGTTCTTAATAAAAATAAAGATAGTATATTATACTAATCTTTTATACTATTTTAATATTACTTAATAAGATTAGAAGTTTAAAAGAATAATCTTATAATACTAGTACTAAGAGAAATATTTAATTTCTAATAATTTTATTAAAGAAAGAGGAGTCTAAGAACCCTCTATAAGTAGAAGTAATCCTTAACTCTAGTAAACTAAATAAAGAATCTACTATTATAAGTAAGGCCCTCTTTATTATTAAGAAGGAAATATTATATAATATAAGACTAAATATTAAAGTATTCTTTAAATAAAGATATAAAGTTAAACTTAATATATAATATAATCTCTAAAGAGAGTAACTAGATAAATACTAATTAGATATACTTATTATATAAATAAAGACTATTCTAGCTACCTTTAAGATAATACTACTTTTTTAAAAAGGATTTTTAATACTTATAGTCTAATCTTATTTATAATAATACTTTATACTAAAGAATAAAAATAAATATCTAATAATAACTACTTATATATACTTATTTAAAGAGGTTATAATTAAGCTTAAGGTATCTCTAAAGAGATCTAAATAATATAAAACCTAAAGACTATAAATAAGAAGGTCTAAAAATCTATAAAAGCTAATAAGTCTTTATAAAAGTAAAAAGAATCTAAGATTCTAAGTTTACTAAAAGTAAAAAGTTATTATTAAAAGAATAATTTTAGAATTAATAAAGGTTATAAATTATTAATTATTTAAAAAAGAAAAGAAATTATTAGAAATTAATAAAGAAATTAAAGTTAAATAATTAATATATTTTAAGAGTTTATTAAAGAAGTAGATAATTATATAATTATAAAAATATAATAATATAAAAAAGATAAAAAGAAAAGTTTATATTAACTAGATAATAAAAAGACTATAGTTTAAAAAAGAGAAAGAGAATTAAAGCTTAAAACCTAAAATCTAATAAGTAAATAAAATAAGATTAGTATTATAAAAAGTTATTATAGATCTATAGTAAAAGTAAAAGATTAAGATATAAAATATTAATAGTAATAGAAGAGTAAGAGTAGAAAATTATAAGAATCTTAAAAGTTATAATAAAAGTATAAAAAGTATATAAAGCTACTTATTTAACTCTTTTATCTTAAAGAAGATATATATTAAAATATTAAATTATTAAATTAAAGAAGTTAATATAATAAAAGGAAATTAATAATAAATATAAAAAAGATTAAATACTATTAACTAACTATAAATAAAATTAATAAATTCTAAGAATAAGAAAAAGAGTAGACTTCTTAGAAAAATATTAAAGGTAAAGATAATAAGTTATAAAAAGAAACCCTTAGTAAGAATAAATAAGCTAGTTCTTAAAGAAGAGAGTAAGTTACTATAGATTATAAGACTAACTATTAGTTAATAATTATCTAGTTACTATACTAGTAAGACTAAAGTAAGAGTTAGACTTAGATTAAATTAATACTAATATAATATTTAATCTACTTAAATAAAGTATAATAGCTCTAAGGTATAATAATAGTATAAATCTCCTTTTTTTAAAAGAAGAGAACCCTTATAAGATAATAACTAACCTCTAAAAGAAAGCTTATAAGTAGGTCTAAAACTAAGATATAAAAGTTTATATTTAAAGAGATTATTAAAGTATAAAATACTAAAGTTATTATTTAAGAAACTAGATTAAAAGAATTAATAAAGGTTATTAAAAGAAAAGAGAAATTTAAAATAAAGAAGAAAAATAATTAATTAATTTAACTAAGACTTAAAGAAACTAAAAGCTACTTAAGAAAAAGTTAAAAGAAAACTATAAATAGATTAGTCTAATTAGAAAAAAGTAAAAGTAAAAAGATACTTCTCTTAGAATAATAAAGAGTTATAATATAATAAAAGTAAAGAAGACTTAAAGATATTATTAGTATATATTAATATATAAAAAGAAGAAAAAGAGATTTAAGAAAAATCCTAATAGCTAAAAGTAAAATTATTATTTAAAAGAATTATTAAAAAAACTAAATACTAAAATAAACCTATATAAGATTAGATTAAAAGTATATTAAGAAAAAAGAGACTTTTTTAATTTATATATAATATATTAGTAAGGGTAAAAACGTTTTTAGATTAAAAGAATTTAAAAAAGAAGTTTAAAGAAAAAGGTTTAAAAGAGACTTAATCTAAGAAGAAGTATTATTAACTAAAGAAACTTTTAATAAGAATAACTTCTTTAAATATTAGATAACTTTAAATATACTTAAAGTATACTTTAAGTAAACTTACTTATAATAGTAACCTAAAGATAATAAAGAAGTAAAGGTATTAAAAGACTAGTTAGAGATACTAAGAGACTTAAGAGGTAGAGATATATATAAAAGGAAAAGAAAGGAAGGGTTACTTACTAGTTAAAGAAATAATTATAATAAAGAAAGTTAGTAATAGATTAAAAGAGTTAGTAAATAAATTTAATTTAATACTTAAAAAGAGTAAAGAAATAATTAATATTAAAAGAAAGAAAAAGAAAAAAGAAGAAGATAGACTATTAATTTATAGTTAAAGTTAGAATTAAAGAAAAGTAAAGTAATAAATATAATTCTTAAGAAAATTAAAGATAATACTACTAGTAATAATAAAGATAATAGGTTTAAAATAATTAAATTATATTAAATTAGTCTTAATCTTTACTTATTTATCTTAGATATAATAAAAAGAAATACTTACTTTTATTTAATAATAAAAGAGAGATATTATTAAAAGAAATTATAAAAGAAAGAAAGATTAGAAATATAATTAAAATTAGAAAAAGAAATAAAAAAAGCTTACTTTAAGAGATATATTTTTAAATAATAAAGTTATATATTTTATATTAAACTTTAAATATATTATTTCTTATTTAAATAACTTAATTTTAAATTATTATTAAATTATTCTTTTTATTAATTTATTATATATTCTTTAGTAAAGAAGGAAATATTATAGATTTCTATTAAAATTAAAGAATACTAAAAGTTAAAAATCTTAAATTAAGTTAGAAAAACTAGTTATAGAATAGTATATTAGGTCTTATTCTAATAAATCTATCTAGTAGTTAGTTTATTAGAAAATAATATAAAAATAATTTATAAAGATTATTATTTCTATTAAAAGTAGATCTAAAAAATAATTAAATTAAAGATAATAAGAAATAAAAAGTATTAAGTATTTATAATAGAGTTTATCTATAAGAACTATAGTTATTAAATAACTTATATTTCTCTTAGAATATTATAGCTTTATAGTTAACCCTTAGAACTAGAAGTATTCTATTTAAATTATTTATATTATACTAATCTAACTATAGATTAATAATAACTAATATAATAATAATAATATATATTTAATTCTATTTAAAAAAGAACTATAAAATATTATTAGAAACTTATTAAAAATAAACTTTAATATATAAAGTTTTCTTAAAAAACTATTATTACTAATAACTTTAAATATATAATAATAGATATAATAATATAAATAGATATTATATTATTTACTAGATAGATATACTAAGAATAAACTATTAATATAAAAAAGAAAAAGAAAAAAAGAACTAATTATAATTATAAACTTTAAAGAAGCTATTATAGAATAATACTTATATTAGAACCTTTAGGAAATTTAAGTAATTTTACTTAGTAGCTTTTCTAGACTAGTTATTTAAAGAAAAAAACTTAGAAACTAAAATTCTAAAACTAAAGAAATATAATACTCTAAGAATATTATAATAAAAATAAATTAAAGAGATTATTAAACTCTTTAAAATTTTATATAACTTATATAAAGTAATACTTTAATTAAATAAAAGATCTTATATTAATAAATTAATATTAAAGAAAATATAACTTTCTTTTATACTTTTATAACTTACTATTATAGAATTAATAACTATTTAAAGATTAATAATAATTAGAGTTAAACTATTTTATAAGAGTTATCTAGGTTTAGAGAAGATTATTTAAAATTTAGATACTAAGTAAAAATTAAGAAAATTATAAATAAAGTTATAAAACCTAAGTAAAATATCTATAACTTATCTTTAGATAAATTACTAATATTATAAATTTTATATTATAAAAGTCTTTATAAATAAAAAAAGAATAAAAAGATATTTTTAAATTAAAAACCTACTTAGTTACTTACTTAGCTAAGAAGGGTTAAATACTAACTTACTAGTAGTATTAACTTAATTAGATTTACTTTATATATTATTTACTATAAGAGTATAAATAGAACTACTTAGTTACTAAGTATAGTATAATACTATTATAAACTATAAACTAACTTATAAAACTAAATTATTAAATTTATAAAAATCTAATATTTAAAGCTATAATCTAATATTTAAAGTTATAATCTAAGCTCTTAAAAATAATATAAATAAAAGGAAAATAAAGATAACTAAGTAATCTTTCTTATCTTATAACTTAAGTATACTAACTTAAGATAATATAATTCTATTATATATAAAAAACCTTTTTTATTAAAGAAGGTTTTAAAAAACTATCTTTAAAAGACTATTACTTTTCTTTAAATATTAATATTATTGGAATCACCAGGGTGAGTATACTCGTAAGAGAATAGGTAGAACTAATAAATACTGTAATAACTTGATTGATAGATTGATGATGATACTATAGAATAGAAACGAATACTATGATATAAGTAGTCCTCGGCTACTTAGCTTGCTTATAGAACCTTGAGGGTTCCGTACTATATTCCTAGTACTGGTATCTCTTTCTTTTATTGTAGAGTAGGCCGTTATCCCTCAATTATAATAGCTAGTAATCTTTGTAGTATTGGATATATTGATAGTTGGGTTCTGTAATATATAGTATAATGATTATAAGATTTCATAGTATCGGTAAGCGATAGGAAGGTTTCTGGAGAACTCTTTTCTTTTGAATTAGGCTGGGGTTAGGCTCCAATCATTGGTTTAGGTAGTTATTAAGTAACTATTTTGGAATAGACTAAGTTTAGGCTATAACTATCTATAAAAGAAATACTTTTCTCCTACTTCCTTTATCTAAAATATCTATAATAATACTATCTTCTATAGATCTTTCCTAACTTCCTTCCTTCTCAACTTCTTCTTCTTCTTTAATTCATTGATCGAATTATTCTTTCCTAAGGTAAGGATAGTCTTATCCTATTCCGTGGTATTACTAATGATTCTATAGAATCATCTTCTTCATCTTCTGTATCCTTATCTTCTGTATCCTTACTTTCTATAATATTATAGCTCCTTTTGTAAAGATTCTGTGGATGGTATAGTAGGCTGTTGCTGGAGGTATCAATAATCGTCTATTCTCTGTTAATGCTGATGGTAATTACTAGATTCTATGAAATATAGTTGTTCCCACGGCCTTGAATATACTCCCCTTTTAAGTTAATCGGAATAAACATTAGCTCGCTATCCTTACTTATACTCGGGGTATTCCGGGTAATAACTATCGTCGCTGTAATCATAGTAATTACTGTATCTTTGTAGATACTATTGTCTTCCTGTATACTAGGCTAAATAATCAATATATTATATATAAATATACGAATTGCTACTTTTAAGTAGATGGCGTAGATTGTGGAGCTATCCCTATTGGTCCTGTACAAGGAAATGCCTTGTTACTGGTTCTAGCTCCAGTTCCTGCTGTTGCTGTAGCTCCTACTCCTGTAGCTCCTGTTCCTACTCCTGTAGTACCGGTTACTGGTCCTGTAGTACCGGTTCCTGGTGGACAAGCTGTTGGTGGTGTTGGTTGTAGTATAGGTTGTAGTATAGGTAGATCTCCTAGTAGTACTATAGTTTATGGTGGTCGTCGGGGTAATCTTATATAGTATAATATTGGTCGAGTTACTGAGTTGATTAGGGATGATTACGATACTTGTATATCCTATCCATCTCTTCCGGAGGAAGATGGTGGATCTAGTGATCCGTATAAAGAAGGATTGCATGACTTCTCCTCTCGGGAGAATACTCTATAGTATACCGCTCGTGTCGGTATTGATAAGGCCTTAAATAATCTATAGGTAGAGAAGGCTTGATTCTTTACTTGTTGGTAGGGTTATTGTAGTGGAAATGATGATAACAATCCTTTTGGTGGTCCTTCTGGAGGTCCTTCTGGTGGTAGTGGTAGATTATTCCAGTCTATATCCATTCGTTAATCATTTCGTAGAATGATTTCATAGAATAGTTTAGGGTATTTTTCATGGATTGGCTTTCTAGCGGTATTTTCTGAAGGCATTTCCGTAGGTATTGTAGGTCTCGTAATATAGGTTTCTGTATTCTATAGGGTATTTTTATGGGTATTTAATGGATTTTCTACTTCGTATAGTAGCTCGTAGTATAGTTTTTATAATAGGTTAACTGAAATGACTGATATAGATTAATGAAATAGATTAAAAATATATCTATAATATTAAATACTATGAACCTGAACTCTGTAATATAACTCCTTGTCGTTAATTTAGGCTGTAGTAGTCTTTTCTCCTCTTTCTACCTAGCCTTCAACTCATACTTGGAGTTGGTTTATATTAATGAACTTCTCAAGGGCCTTGTTTAGATTTAGCTTTATTATAGTATCTACGGGGTTGTCTTGTCTATTAATCCATCGGATCTCTTGTAGTTCTCTCCTTTTGTAGGATTACTGTAATACTATAATATCAATTATTAGATACTTTTCCTTAGTTATTCCGAGTTTAATAAGGTATTCGTAGAGTAAGTAAAAGTCTATATAAACAATAGTTAGAATAGCTATAAGGCTTAGCTAATCTATAATCAACTTAATAGTAGTATTAATAGTAATTACTATATCTATACCTCCTACCATTCCATAGATCTCTGATACTAGTATACTCCGGGTAACTCTCTTACTTTTCATAAAGCTCCAATATACTAGGTTTCCCTTGATTTCGAAGTATTCTTGTTCCGTAGTTTTATTTACAAGGATAATTTTATATCTAAGTTAGGAGCTAAGGTCCTTGTTATTTGTAAATGATCCGTCTATAAATATAAAGAGCTTTGTAGTTGGTAGGTTGATTAGAATATAGGTAATTCCATGGTCTAGGTTCTATATTTACTAATTAAGCCTCTTGTTTAGATTCGTAATATCCTCTATAATAGGGTTCTGGGTTTATACTACTACAGAGAGGTTATAAGCGGCTTCCGGTTGGTAGATAGTAGTAATATATACTCCCCGGGCTCATTGCTTGGTATATTGGTGTTGGAGACCTGATTCCAGGGATTCTATAATATCTATTTCTATTGTTTAAATGAGCTTGATTTTCTTGCCTTACTCTTTTTGATATAGCTGGATAGTATCTCCTTGTTTCCGTAAGATATATCTATTGAAAATAAGAGGTGTTTCTAGTATTAATATCTCCTTCTGCTTAGCTAGAAATTCAGCCTTTTTAAGTTCTTTTTCCTCTAATTCCATGAATTTCTCTGATGCTATGATTAGGGTATTATCTGTCTATATTCCGACTATCCTAAATATCTCCTTGTCTTCTGTAGTTGTTACTAGTAAACAAGGGTTATACATAGATATTATTATTGATAGCTTCTCCCTATGGTGTTTATAGTATATAGTCTACCAATGGGTTCTAGCTTCAGGGATTCCGTATAATGGTCGTAGAATAACTATAATTGTACTTGGTGGATAGTAGTATTGTAGTTCCATGGGTAGCTCTGTTAGGATAAGTTACTATAGGAACGTAGTTGACTGAATATATACCTGAGTAATATTACGGAGCTATATTTAGTTATTTAGGTCTGGAATCCGGGCTAAAGAAGGGGCTAGTGTAATTATAACTTATTGACTAGCTCTCTGGATTATCAGAGATTAGGTAAGAATGACTTCTTTTCCTTTATCGTTGTATACTTGGATTATAAGTCTTGATTTCTTATATAGAGTATCTATAGCTTTACCTTTGACTTTATTTATAAGTCTAGACTTGAAAATTCGAATTCTTGTATACTTTTCAGAGTTGTATTCTATGAAACTGAATACTCCTCTTGTAATTAGGCTATCGATTTCCTACTTTTGGGATTCCTTAAAAGGTATTCCGGGAGTTATAATAACTCCTTTCTTCTGTAGTTTCAATGAGAGCTCTTTATCAGCTTACTCTTTCGTGGTTATGAATATTGTAGTACTCTCTTGTTCTATAGTAACTGTTTGTATGAAGTGTTTATTGAAATCTCTGAAAATATTACTACTTCTAGTGAAGTGAGTATAGGTACTCCTTCTAGGTTCTGTAGTATTGTTCCGGGTCTTATTCCGGGATCTAGGGGGCCTTCCTTTTCCTTGTTTAACTGGTCTAATAGGGTTTACTTGTTCTGTAATTTTATTTACCTCTTCCTGCTGGTCTATTTTCTGTATTTCTTCCTTACTTTGTTCTATATCTTTATCTATAGCTTATTCTAGCTATAGATTTGTTTCTGGATTCTCTGTATAGTAAGGTTTTATACTTGTTGATCGAAAGTTTATAGTACCTCGTGGTATTTAGATAGTGTATATTTCTCCGTCTATAGTAATTAGTTTATATAGTCTATTCCATCTATCTTTCTCTCTCTAGACTTATATATCTAAATTAATTGGTAGATCAAGAGTAGGTTTTGTAATTAGTCTATTTCTCATTACTAGGGTATCCTTAACTTATCTTATAGTATATAGTTTCTGTACTTCTCTTATAGCTAGCCTAATTACCTCTACTCTCCTTATTACAGAAAGGGTTGGTGGATCTATATCTACTATTCATGGATATAATCCAAAGATAAGTAAAGTAGGAACGATTCTATCAGGTCCTACGGAATCATTGATAGCTTTTATAGCTATCTATAATATAAGCTCCTTATTGGTCTCACTACCTATTTCATCTTGGATGATTTCGTAGACTCTCCGTAGTAGTATATAGTATCTTTCAACCTTTCCTATACTATTGTAAGCTTCGATAGGTACTTCCTTAACTTTAATTACTATACCTTTGGTGTATTGCCTGAATTCCGTAGATAAGAAGTTCTTCCCTGTATTATATATTATATATTCCGGTGGCCCTATGTATATATCAATCTAGTATAGCTATAGTATATCCTATGTATTCTTAGTTGATATATCCTTGAGAAACCTTACTACTTAGAATACTATTACTAAATCTACAACTTATAGGACTGGTTTCCTGTTTAGGTAAAGAACATCAATAATTATAGAGTAGTTGAATTCATAGTTATCTTTTAAGGTAAACTTAAATCTTCCGGGAGATTTTATATATATCTAGTATTGATAGTAGTATTTCATAAGATATTGGATTACTTTAGCTTTAAAATCTTATCTAGCTCTCTGTAGAATCGTAATTAGGCGTCTTATAGAAGGGTATCTAAATCGTCGGTATAACTGATGTAATTCTGTTTCTGTAAGATGATTCTAGGTAAGTATTCTCTCTGGTTCATTCTGTAATATCTATGGATATCCCTATTTTTATACAATAGGTATAATATTGTCTCCTTAGATTAGAATATTTTTCAGGTTATCGAGTTTCACTCCTATTTTATCCATATCTTATAAACAGAATAAGAAGGGGGTATTCATAGGAACAACGTAGAATATAATCTAGCCTAGTAGGGTGTTTACTTTAATAGTACCTTGGGAGAGTGTAGATCCTTTCCTAAACTATATTATATAGTTTCCTGCTGGTTCTATATTAAGCTAAATTGATGGATCAAATTTCTATAATACTAGGAATTGTGAATAGCCTACTGTAGATACTCCTATAGCTCCGGTATCTGGTATAATCCCTTGAAATACATTGGAAGAGTAACGGTCTATGAATAAGAATATATCACTTCTCTGTACTAGTTTCTATTCATAGAATATATCTTCCTTTATAATAGTATAAAACATAGATTAGTTGTTTAGAATAGTAATTGTTTAAGGTCCATTAATCTTACTAAGTTCCGTAAAATAGTTGTTACTTATTTCTTCCTCTTCGGTTTCTATTTCAAGAAGTAACTAGTCTATCTCGTCTTGGTTTTCATTATCTGGAAATCCTTCTATTCCTTCAAATTGAGTAAGGAAGCTCTGGTAGTAGATAGGGGTGATTTCGTGTTCCGTAATATATTATACTTACTACTAGAACTTTGAGAAAGCTTATTACCTTTCTTCGACTAAATACTTATTTAACCAATAACCTGGTTTACTATATATATAGTATCTCTTCTGGTGGTTTCCGTAGTTTTACTAGTTTCTGCAGTAACTTCCTTGGAAACTTCCTCGGCCTTGGTATCTTTGTCTATAATTCCTGCCCTATAGTTGATTACTCCGGAATCCAGGTCTCTGCTATCTGTAGTTTCATTTAGTCCTTCCTCCGTAGGTCTAGTTGGTCTAGTTCTGGTTATACTTTTTAGTTTAGCTATATGATTCGTCTATAGAATCATTCCCTTATATAAACTAGCTTATCTCTTTCTCGCGGGTTACTATCCCGACTATAGATTATAATTCTATATAGACTCCTTCAAAGGTAGCTGCTAGTTTATATAATGCGAGGCTGTATTCCGTAATACCTCTGTATACACTAATAACCTGGTCTCTTAGGCTACCTTCCCTTTAGTAGTCCTCGGACAATCCTCTTTGGACCTTCTGGAGTTAGTCGAAGAGTAATTGGAGGTATTCTAGCCTAGACTTATCCGGGTTTGAAGTAATGATCCTTGGTAGTATGGTTTCCCTTTACTCTAATATATAGAACTAATGGTTTTCCTCTGTTTCAAAGTATTCTCTGGTTATAGTAACCATGGTACAGAAGTTATAACTTCTTCCGGAGATCCTATTATAGTAAAATATACTTATACAGTCCTTGAGTATAATAGAAAAAGTAATATTATACTTACTTTATTATAGTCCAACCTTGTTATAGTAGTCGTAGAATACCTAGAGTTTAATATCTAGGATATTGTATAATTCACCTCTATACTTCTTAGTATTGTCATTACTGTATATCTTCATTAGGTCTATAATTAGCCTCGAAGGATTCGGTTAAGGTGTATCCAGTAGTAAAGGTAGTAAAAATAGATGTCTTGGTTATTACGATTGGTCTATAGTGACTGGATCTCTGATATTCCATCTTAGGTATATTCCGTAGGAAATATTCCGTATCTCTCTTTGAGGCTATTATCTTAGTAGTAGTTCCGTGGTATCCGTGGGGTTGTGAGGTAGTTCCGTAGAATTACAAGGTGGTTGAGGGGTTTACTGAGGTTGACGGTATAGAGGTATTAGGGTTAGAATAGTGAGGTCTATTAGGATATCTTTGTTCTGGGGGTTCTAGTGAGATTCGAATATCTGTATAGTATCGAGTTGGTATTTAATCTCCTCCTTAGTCCATTGATATTATTCTTCCTCGGTAAGGGTCTCTTATAGTACCTAAGATATTGGTAATCTTTCTTTCTTTGGTATAAAGTATCCGTAGGCCTATAGGAAGTCTCATAGATTCCGTACTATTGATTTCTCTCCATTTTCAAAGATCTCCTTTATCCAGTTTTTAAAATCATCTTGAAAGTATTCCTATAGAACGATATCATTATAGCCCTACCTCTTATAGAAATCCATATACCATTGAATGAATATATTGATTACCTCCTCGTTTTTGGTATATTCCTCGTTTATAGGATTAAACTTTAGTATTCTTATAATAGATAATATATTTTCCGTGGTTCCATAGTAAAGAATGTATATATTTCTAGGTTTCGTAATAAGGAGTATATATCCTTTTAGAATTCATAGTAATAATTATATATATTTTTAGGGTTCCGTGGTGGTATAGATAGATCTTGTTGGTTCTATAGGATCGGTGGGGATACGAATATCTTCTGCTACTCGATGTCTATAGTTCTATAATTATAACTTATTCGGTGTAGTAGGACACTACCTTGAATACTCAATAGGAATATATATAATTTCCGCCTATTCGGCTTATTCAAGTCTTCTTAGTATTATTGTACGAAGCCTTTCACTGGTTATAATAACTCCGTAGTTCTAGTCTCTTCTAATAATACCTTGCTACTCTGTAATTAAACGGTGAAGTTCAATTACTAATCAGTGTTAGAATCACTAGGGTGAGTATACTCGTAAGAGAATAGGTAGAACTAATAAACACTGTAACGACTTGATTGATAGATTGATAATGATACTACGGAATAGAAACGAATACTACGATATAAGTAGTCCTCGGCTACTTGGCTCGCTTACAGAACCTTGAGGGTTCCGTACTATATTCCCAGCAAACTTGCTACTTCATATTTCTGTAAACAAACAGTGAAATAACTTACCTTTGAGGGTCTTGGTATAACAGATAATATCAAGTTAGAATAAGCCATTTAGGCATCAAAGACCTACTCTAGTCTCCTATTCAGGAGATAACTAGTTTTCGAGGCACTTGCACTTAGGTATCTCGGTGAAGAAAACTGGACTAGAGAAAATAGTTAATTAGAATGTAGCTTTACGTATGATGTAAACATGTATATCAAGAATAAAGAATCTGTGGTGTAAACACCCGGGAAAAGTGCAAAGTGGTTATCTACTCAACGAGTGATGCCTAGTGCATCATGCTAATCTGACCATGGGTCATATCCTGTATCCGGGTGTGGCCATCCTAGGTCCTCAGCAATATCCGACCAACGCAAAACCTCTTCGTCCTCACAATCTGAAATAATATAAGTATGCCTGCTGCCTTCGTCCCTCGCCTTCAATATATCTCTTCTTGCTTGCAACTCCTTCTTTGCCTCCCGCACTATCTCCCGTTCCTTCTCCAAGCGCAACTCCTCTACCTTCTTAGCTCTAGCCCAACTCAGAAATTCATTTTGCTTCCGGGTACAAAATAATACAACTTCTCGCGTAGCCAAAACGTCTTCCAAACAGTCATGAATACCCCCCTTGTTCTTCCTGATCTCGTACTTGAGCAGTTCAGAACATAGTGTCTTCAATCCCCATTGAATACGTCTAATACCAACTGCATTTCTGGATAAGATCCCGGAATCCACGATTCGGAGATGGATCATCCTTAAGGCATCTAAATCATGTTCTAATGCATGACCCACAAGGATTGTATTTCCGTCGATATACTTCCACAGTTCTTTCCGAGCCCCTTCCCAACCGACTAGTGCCTGCCCCTGCGAAATTGCAATATCAAGTGTAGAGCGAGAGATACCATGGATCGAAGTCCGCATTTGAGTTATCTCGCCAGTTGGGGATATGTATCGGTTGATGAGTACAGCACCTGTAATATAGTCGGTAACGCATAGAAGAATAACCTCTCCCGATCCACCGGTAACCTCTGCCATTTCGCAATCGATAGTCACAGCACGAAACTTTGTCTCCTCCGGGGAAGGAGCCGGGGTTTGTAAGAAGTCTTTGTGCTTGGTAGCACGTAGAGGAAGTTGGAAGTCGTGGGTTGGTAATGTCATACAACCTCTCCCATCTGTCTTGCAGCACTTATATGGTCTATTTGGATTCTGCCAAGTTTTAAAGATCAGTATACATCGATATGGAAGCTTGCGAAATTGAAGCATACCCATTTATTTCGTTTCTTAGGATGGAAGGTACATTCTCGACCATGAAGTTCACGGACATTCATTTCTTGGCCTACAGTATGTCAATTCAATCTAATTACGAGACCAGACCAACTGGTAGGAACTTACTTTTACAACGGTTGCATTTCCTTGAATTAACGTAATCTTGTGGATTATACGGACATGTGATATAGCCGTTATTCTTGAGCTCAAGCATTGAATGGCAATGTACGGATATCGCCTCGAGGACTGCTGTATATTCAGACTCTGAAATCACCGACCAGCTCGTTTTCGCATCTGAAGAGGCGGTCGCGGTTGTGATGGCAAAGTTCGTGCCTTGCCTAGGGAGGAAATTGGAAGCAATTGGTTTTGGCGGCTGTGTGTGTTTGACTTGGTTTGTTGTTTGAAAAGCATGAGAACTAGAGACAAGAGCTAACTCTGATCCCGCCTGTTTTATGGGTTTGACTTGACTGGCGACAACCGTGGAATGGGGAGCAGGTCGCTGCAACTGCTTTTTGGGCGGGTGTACACTCGGAATAATGGGTTTGACAGGTAGTAGCTGCTTGGACTGCTCTGTAGTTTGGGCTTTGGGAGATGTGTTGGTGGGTTTTCTGTGTGCCGTGGATTTTCGTAGGTGCTGATCTAGATCTGCCTGAGCTTTGAATGATCTCCCACATGGAGAGCAGTAAGCTTGCATGCTGATTGTACAACGCTGGTTTGAAGTAATAGTTAATTCAAACGAAATGTAGAAGGTTAAAATCGGGGTTGCAACTCTGTGGTAGGTATTGTGTTACTGCTAAAGAGCTAAGGAAGGCACTACGAGTTGCTTAAGTAGTTGCCTTAGGGAAGTAAACAGGACAAACATGGTCACATGAACATCCCCGAATATCTGAATACAGAAGGAACGGGAATGGATTGAGCCTGAGATAAAGTAGAAGGCAGAGCGTCCAACACAGGCTGTGCTTTGCTGGCGGCAAGTGTGGGTCGCTCAGCCTCTTCGCTTTCGTGAATTGCCCTCTTTTGTCTACATGCATCGGCGCTTACAACGAGGCAGAATCAACTTCGCCAATTTATTCTAATCTAACCTATTTCCAGACCACACATTTGAACTTTTACGACCTTAATTTACGAACTATTCGGAAGGCATCTCGGCTTGTTGGTCTTCCCAAAGTCAAAGAAGAAGAAAAAAGATGGTAGCCAAAGGTCCCCTGCCAAGTTCCAGTAGTGTTATAAATCAAGAAGCACTTTTGTAGAGAAAACATACTCCTATATGCGAGTAGTTTTAAAAGAAGATAAAACCCGATAACTAAGAATTAAGGAAGAAGCCAGAAGAGTGAAATGCATATTATAACAAGGCTACAAGAAACTTAAACGACGAATAGAGAAGAGATGCCAAGTTTCATCCCTGTCAACTTATTGCACATATGCATCAGCTTCCCTGTTTTGAGGACTTGCATTCTTTGTTAGAAACCACTAATACTAACTTGTACAATATACAAAAACGAATACATCTCATCGGTTTTCATCTACATTTCCTAAAGTTGCTACCCACATATCTATACATACAAACTTGGGAAGTTGCATACCATACTAGAAGTCAAAAATTTGATTTTGTTTGAGAATAAGAAACGGGAAGGGAACAATATCACCAAATCATTCCTATTTAATTACCATCTCCGCTATGGATTTCTCAATACAACCAGTAACCCCCACCGATGCATTCGGCCTAGCAACTGTAATGATGACCGGGTATGTTTAAGGAGATTAATGTCAATGATGCTATGCCTGGGACTAAGACTGATGGAATGCTTGAGTTTCGGAGTAGGGATTTGGAGGCTGATGAGAGGGTTATGAAGGATGGATCATTTTTGAGTAAGTTGTAGAATCTGATTAGAAATCAAGCCTCTCTAGTGTATATCCATAGTCGTACATAAACGCAACGTAGAACCTTCGCTCACACAACTCCACCCTATTCTTGCCTACACGCGAAGGTAACATTTTGGCCCAATAAATCTCCTATATTTTCGCTTGCCTTCTAAAAGCAGACTGCTGCATTTACCTAGGCTGAAAGTGGTGAACCAACATGCCCGAGTTTTCCTTGTTGGATTCCCCATGGTTGGATTTCTGCATGGCAGCGCAACGGTGTTGCGAGCCTGCATTTATTGCTTTATAGTCGGAAACCAATGGGAAGGTTCCCCAAACGCCCCTAACAGCGCATAGGACATCTTTCTCTAGCTTAGATTTTGTGCGAGATGATTTATGTACTTATGCACTCTGATCATTGTTGCTAATGCCTTTGTAATTCAAGAGTCAATACATAGCCAAAGTTAAACAATTTACACGTGTTTGGACAACGTTAATAAAGCGCTACCATTTTAGCACGTCCGTCTTTTTGGTACACCTCGCATACAAAAAATGTTGCAGCTCTAACAGACCTATTAAAAAGGCAAAGGGCGAGGGGTAAAGAATAAGGAGCTAAGTTGCTAGATAAACAGAGCACATCTTATATTTTAATAAGGTAGGATACTTTATGTTATTTAAAAATTAAAATAAAACTTATAAAGCACTTGTATAATATAAAGTATATAAGTTCTTATATAACCAAGTACTCTAGATTCTAATAATTATAAATATTTAAAAATTAAATAACTACTAATCGTCCACTCGTTATATGGACTCTAACGTCGCCTTCTCTCCTTGTCGGTACAGTAGAAGCGAAATAGGCTTACAACTGAAATGGTCTAAATGCTGTATTTCTTAATGCAATCTTATTAAAATAGGATTATTTTCTATATAGACAATTAATTCCTCTAATTTTTAAACTAATTAAACACTATATAGTGTTGTTTGTTTTAGCCCTAAAGAGAGTAGAAAATTAGATAGAAGGCTACAAAAGTTGTTAGGCGAATTAGTAGTTCTATATTTTTAGTGTGTTTCGCCCTATAAATCGAGCCAGCCCATTTCGGTTGCAAGCCCATTTCGCTTCCACCGACTAGGAGCGAAGACGACGTTAGAGGCCCATGTGACGAGCGGACGATGAAGTATATCTTCTTTATAGTATATAATTATATTTAATATAAATATTAATTAAGCTTCGTTTTAAACATTAAGCTCTTACTATTACGCGTGTGCACAGGGCAAATTAAGGCTCTACTTATAAGCCGAAGATAAAATCATATATATATATATATTCGCGCGTAGCTGGCATAGCGCACGCGTTAGTTCTAGAGTAATGTTGATTCGTGTTCAGCACGTGCCACCACACCATTGACGTGGTTATATACGAGTTCTGCGGAGGAGATAGTGCTCCTTTTGCCGCTCAGTGGTTTTAACCCGTCGTCATTCTAGGTACAGTCAGGAAATAAGGTTCAGAGACATAGGTGCCGGAAAGAGCGGAAATGAGAGACTGTCAAGGTGATAATAGTTGGTTCTTCCTTCTCACTACGCTTTGCTTGTAAGAACCGACTATTATATTTCTTGAGAGAGATTAAATATCTGGTTTGATCCCTACAAAGGCTATTAATGAAACTTGCAATTGCCGACTCTTCCAACAAAATTTACACTTTAAAAGGTTGGAGATGTCCATTCTCATTTTCTGGGACGCCAAATTTCCACTCAGGTAGCAGCCTCTGAACGAAACGACTCAACAATGAAGCGCATTCTCACTACCTGGCTAGCTGCGTCCGGGATCTCACTCGCTTTTGCTTCTTCTGCTTGCGAAAGTTCGACCTGTGCTCCAATATCTGGCGATATCTTGATTAACAACGAGTTTCAACTCTACCCGGCTTACTATCGATGGGATTATCAGCGATGCGTGATATACCTCAGGTACATGGCTTCAACTTCTCTTGGTATTGACCTCGAGTTAATCTCTCCTTGATGTAGCGCAATCTACAATGCGACCGTCGTTGTCTGGGACCCGTATAAATCACAGATTCAACAGGTTATATCTTTCCCAGGAATAAGCCATGACGGCATCGAAGTATCCGACAAACGCCTCTCTGGGATCGTTCTCGACTCCACGAACAATGTTTTGTCTGGCATCGTTGAGGCCGATGAGTTCTTCTTGACAGCGGGCAGTGATGTGAGCGGCGACAACTTCGTCGTCAAGGTCGATCTCAACAACTACGCAGTTCTTGACGAGGTTAACCTCACGGCTACCACTATGGGCCAATACGGGGCCTTTCTAGACCTGGATAACGGCCTTACTGAGGACCTCTATGTCAACGGTGGCTATCCATCCAGCATTCTTCACGTTGACTCCAACAATCAAGTCTCTCCATACTACGTCTACGAACCAACCACTGCTCCGCGCCCATTCGGATTCGGAGGACTAGTTCATATCGGCAACACTCTCATCGCTAATGACAACACCCACAACCAGCTCGTCAAGTTCTCTCTTGGCAGTGGAAACAGCACACCAGTTGTCATCCCGCAGACAAACTATCACAACTTCAGTGCTGGGGCCGCCTTGAGCTTACCCATCAGGTACGGCGGAAGAGTTCTCCTCCAGGCAGAGGACATCATAGCCGAGAACACGACCGGTATCTCTGTGTTCAGCTCGACAGATGGCTGGAACACAGCGGCGTACGTGGGCTTCATAGAGAGTGTTGACAGGAAACTGGAGCTGGCCTCGGTATCTATTAGTCAGACCAGTGCGCGGGATATTGGTGATCGCATCTATTCGAGCGTGTTGTTTTATGACAATGCAATAAATCCCTCCATGGCGGGGAATCGGACAGACTTTGCGCTGCGGGATATCACGGATTCGGTCAACTCGCTGTTGCAGGCGCAAGGTTTAAGCATTTGACATTCTTATACTAATTTCAAAATTAGATCTCGTTGTTCCATCCCGCTGAGGCATTCTACAATCTCATCTTGCAGGCCATTTATACTCAATGCGTTTCAAAAACAAACTGGAGCTTAATAAACTATATAAGTATTTAAAATCTCTTATTTAATTAACTAAACTAATACTTCAACCACAAAACCCTCTTACCCTCCTCCCTAAAAGTAACAAAGAAGAAAACAAAAAGGAAATAAAAAAATGAAATAAAAATAAAGCAAAAGCACCTTAACACTACAACATCAAATGCATCATTTATATTAAGAACCCCAATCTAATTCACTCTAATCTAATCGAAAGAAAAGAAATCAACACCCTAAAATCAAAACTCCCACCAAATAAACCCCACAACCATCGACATACATAAATCTCCCACAATTCGTTTATCAAGACCAATCTTCCCCTCATAATAAAAAGGTCCCAGCGGAGCCTCCCTCTTCACACCTTCTCTCTCTTCAATATCTTTTGGATCCCCATTCTCCGCATCCCCATTCTCCCCATTCCCATTCCCAATCCCAATCCCATTCCCATTCCCCCCATTCCCATTCCCACCCTCCCCATTCCCTCCATTCCCATTCCCATTCCCACCCTCTTCATTTCCCCCATTCCCATTTCCACCCCTTCATTCCCACCCTCTTCACTCCCACCCTC